>QEPC01007512.1:15203849-15237676 GCA_003113815.1 Sphenodon punctatus
GAAGCGGCGGGGCCGGAGGTCGTCGTGCGGCGAAGACGATTCCCCACCGTGGTGACCCCCGCTGTCATGTCTGGACGGCGGCCACGGGCCGGAATCCCCAGAGGGATTCCGGCCTGTGGCCATAGCGGGTGAGCGCTGTGGTGGCATTGGCCGCGGCGCCCGCCCGTCTCCCCAGAGGGCGGGCGGCGGCGGGGCCGTGCGGCCGTACGTTGTGCCGCGCGGCCCTGCCCCCTCCCCGATTCCCCGCCAGGATCCCCCGGCACGTCTGTTAGGGCATTGACGGGGTTATCCCGGCGGGGAATTCAAATTTCATTTCGTGACGGGGCGAATCCTCCCCGTCACGTCTGAAATCACCCAGAGAGAAAGGGGCGAATCCGAGCAATGTTACGGAGGGCAAAGCGACAGGACTTGGCAACAGAGTTGATGTAAGGTTTAAAGGAAGGTGAGTATCGAATACGAATCCCAAGCTATGCGCTTGGGGAACGGGACGGATGGTGACCCCATCGATAAGGATGGACAGGGAAGAGGGAGAGGAAGGGTAGGGAGGAAAGATAAGGAGCTCAGTCTCAGTCATGTTAAGCTTGAACGGACGTTGGGGTCTCACCTATCTGATGTTTTGTGTTTTTCATTTTCCCAGGTTTTCAAATTAGGTTGTTTTGGTATTTTGGCCATGATCCAATAGTGAATCATTTTCAGTGATTGCACATGTGTCATAGTGCAAACTATCGCCAAAATGATATAACCAAAATACTGAAATAACAAATCTAAACCAACAAAAAAACAAAACAGAATAACCTAAATGAATATCTGGTGGAGCATTAACAGGTATTGGTTATCACCTGAGCCACCATTTTCAGTTCAGGGAGTGATTTACCCATTTTTTGGGCACCTATTTCAGTTGTGGTAAGTAGGGTCTCGAAATTTCATTACCAACAGGTGCACCTGGAGAGAAGAGATGGACTCTTTTAGAAGTCCCTAAATTCCACTGATTTAAAATGAGAATTGTCCTTTCTTTAGAAAACCAGTCTTCATTAGTTCAAATGTTTGCTGCATGAAACTATTGGTTGACAAGAAAAATCTTAACTAGCTCACTCTGTTGGGTCAGTGGCTTTTAAAATCTTTCTTTGGAAAGACTAGACTTTTCATTGTCATGCTCATTTTAGCAGTCACTATAGTAATACTTTTATAGGTGGGGGGAAAAAAATCATCAGATTTCCAATTTGAATTCCCTCAACACCGATTGCCGATTAATTGTGCAGGTCCACTCCAGTGAGTTTTAAAACGCCTACTCTTGAGCCAATAGATCTTAAACCGTAACTCTGGAGCTTGTTACAGGTTATAAATCGATATTTAACACTCTCTTCCAGCTTAGACTCTGGACTGTTACAGTGATATAAATATCCATATTAAAAAAATTACAACCCAGTTAATGTGCATGCCTGGTAGCTGTTTTTCAAATGTTAATGACTAGCCCATGTAAGAACAAAGAAGGCTGTTTTCTAGGTCCTGGGCTAATAGCCTGCAAAATAATAAAATGCAAGCTCTGTGTGCATTAAGGTCATACAACAATGTCCTGTCCTAAGAAGCAATATTAATTGAATTAAAAGAATAGCTTTAGGACAATATATCCCTCAGGTGACGCTGTGTGCCAGATTTTAGCCTAGTTATTCTTCTCTATATTTTTTTCCCCATGCGAGATATAAACCCCTGAAGAGGGTCACTCGTAATAGCTGACAGGAATTTTAATCACAGAAGAATGAACAGTACTGCAGCAATAACCACAACACCTTCCTCCATTTAAAAAACAAAACAAAGCAACAAATTTTGAGTCCAGAAGTAGAAAGGTTTCAGGGACCAAGAGGTGGGGCTAAATTCTCCCCCTTTCCCTGCCCCCATCATGTTTTCAGTCCTTCCACTACCACTGCCTCAGATTAAAGCACCAATCACCGGAAGCACTTAAAATAGCCCTTTGGAATGGGGATATATTTCCCTGAGCATTAACCTAAGACTTCAATTCAGGAAAGCATCCCTGTCTTGGAAGGGTTGACAACTCTTGTGGTTTCCAGTGTTGTCTTAAAGACTCAGCTACTGAAATTATGAAAATGTCAGTCTTATGCATCCAGTCATGACTGTAGACAGGGCAGGGGGAGAAGGCAGGGGAGCTCAGTTTTCCCGCCAAAATTTGGCCTCCTTGCCCCCGGCCTCGAGGCTGTTCCCTCTCTTCTGAATGTGTCCTCCTTTGCCGCCACTGTCAGGCTCTAGCTCTGCAGAGCATAGTAGTACATACAGTCCCTCAAAGCATGGCCCCCACTCCTCTCGTTCCCTGGCAGTGGTTTCTCTGACTCTCACCTTGCTGCTTCTGCTCCTACCATTGTCCCATGCCCACAGCTAGAACATTGGCACAAGGAGCTGGAAGTCAGGGAGTGTGTGGTAGACTGTGTTATAGGGGTGGGGAAAGTGACACTGTGCTTGCCTTCGGAAGTTCACATACTTGGTTATAATATCTTTTTTTTTTAAATGGTGATTACTCTGTGGCCACAGACCTATACTCATCTGAGTCCTTAGATATCTTAGTCTTCACACTAAGAAATTGAGGGGAAAAACCTAAAACACATCTTGTTTCTGTGGAGGGAGCAAAAAGCAATTAATGGGGGGATCCCTCTCTATTCCCCCTTGGCTATGGGCCTGCACTGTCCCTTTCCATCCCGCCTTCCTTCTGCAGTGTCTGGTAACGAGGAGCAAAAAGGGAGAGAATGAGGGAACACAAATTTGTACTACTGGGGATTGGGCCATGGCCAAGGCCTTCCCCTCCCCTCCTACAGCCGTGCCCCAGGCTCCACTTGCAACTTAAGCAGCCCACTTCAGCTATGTGGTCAGCTTAAGTTATATGCAAAATTTGTGGGAAGGCTGAGTTCACTGTGCAGCCTAGTGGATACCGTGTGGGACACCAGTATTCAAATCCCATCTTAGGCTGCTTTTAAACGAGGGGCGCTGAAGTGCCTCCTGAACGCCGCGTTAAAGCAAAGCCGCCGGAAGTGACGTTCTCCCCGTTGCCGGCGGCGGCTGGAGACACGGGGCTTTGGAGCGGCGCGTTCTTAAGACTTAAATTTTCATTGGGTCCCCTTGAACAAATCAATACCTGTCAGCTAAAATGGGACTAAAAATGACATACCTCCCAGTTTTGCTTGGAGGTGAACTAGATAAGGATTGGAAAGCAATATGAAAGTGCAATATAGAAATCATAAATAATCATCATAGTAAACCATGGTTGAATTCAGAACATAAGCGCTATCTAATTCACACTCAATTAAAGCTTCACGCTCTTGCTGGAAACAGTTTAACGCTAATACAGTAGATTACCAAGCACGTTCCTATTAGCCACTTAGGGTGGATGAAGCACACTGCACCTCATGGAACTGATACAAAAAGACAAACGGAGCCGCCAGCATGCTTCAAAATGCTCTCTCATTAAACTGAACTGCAATAAAGATACACATTTCCCAGTTGAACTCTGAAAGCTATTCTAATCTCCCCGGTGCATGCAAACCAAATCCTCTGTAGCTTGCTAGGGTGTTAGCGTCTGCTCTGAGATAAAGTAGATGCCAGTGTGAAAAACAGCAGCTAACGTGATTTACAAATCTGCTGATATGACCTCTGGCTAGATGTCAAATCAGACAGGATGCAAAGGATGCGGGTAACACGCAGCCATAATCGCTTCATTTCTAGAAAATATTATTTTCCACGAAAGACACCTCCGTATAAACGCAGCTGTGTAACTCTAGGCGTATCATCTGGTCTCTTTAGCTAATGGGGAATCGCTGGCACGGGAAACATAAGAAAGCAGGGAAGAGAGATCCATCCACTGCGGCAAATTAACCTGTCAACCTTGTTTAAAAGGGCTGTTTTTAAACTCTATTAGCTGCAGGGTTTAGTGACTCTTCAACATCTACCCATACTGTGGAGGTTTGACTTATTACCAGGGGCCTCAACTCAAGAAGGCTTACTCAGATGCCTAGCCTGGGGGATCCCCTTTCCCACAAGGTGACTTCCCCCCCCCCCCCCCGGCACTACTGCCGGAGAATGGCAGGGGGAACTGCTTCCGGCTGCTACTGGGACCAGAGCCGGGACGGTATGGGGTGTGTTCTCTGCTCCTACTGCCTGGGTGGGATATGGGGAATCCCACTGCTTGGGTTGAGGCAGATCTGTAGCTAGGACAGTGGCATGGGGGTGAGGGATGGAGGGTGGGGGAAGGGCAGATTGCATAACAAGAGGGCAATTTCTTCAGACTAAGGCCGTTTTTAGACGAGCGCGGCAGTACCCGCGCTTGTTTTTCAAAAGACCTGGCAGTCCGTTCTACACATGATGCTGTCGCCGAATATGCACATGCGTGGGCGATGCGCATCCATTTCCGGCCGTGAACTGACCGGGTTGGCGATCGAGGCTGGTCATACGCGGACGGAAATGGATGCGCATCGCCCGCGCATGTGTGTATTTGGCGGCAGCGTCACATGTAGAACGGACTGCTGGGTCTTTCGAAAAATAAGCGCGGGCGCCGCCGCGCTCGTCTAAAAACGGCCTAAGAAACAGAAGATAAACCTGAACCACAACTTATTTCAATGGGGGTGAGAGGGAATTTTACAGGGTGGCAGGGGCCTCCAAGCCTCCCATTATCTACCAACCTGGGATGGGAATTTCTGTGGTGGTTGTTGTGGGCCGCTCTAATTTTGACTTGGGGAGATTCTCCCCTCAAGAAACTGAGAGGGTGAGTCCCCCATACCCGGATTCTGCCCTCTCATGACATCAGCCCGCAATACAGGTGACTGCTATGCTGAGATGGTTAGGTTCTCTGCTGGGCCAATAAGACACACACAGCTCAGTGCTCAACTCAAAGGGAGGGTGGGTTACAACTGCTATATAATACCATTGTGTGCTCCTAGCTCTGGGCTGCTCCAGAAGTCAGAAAAGTCCCTTGTACACTCCGGGGTGGGGGTCTGCCTGAGCTATTGTGGGTCTGTCCCCAGCTGTATATTGGTGACAGCATGACACAGAATTGCCACAGCTGGATGTGCTGTTGCCCCATTCAATAACAAACTCGACCCCTGGGTTACAGACCTCCCTAAGTATTTGCAGGGTGTAGGCCCTGATGCTCAGTTGCTTCATGGGGTGTCCCTTGACAGCAGGGTGGGGAACCTCAGGCCCGGGGGCCAAATGCAGCCCAAGGCCAGTTTTTATTCAGCCCTTCTGCAGTTCCTGCATCTGGCCCTTGGATCTGGTTCTTACCTCCAAACACTGAAAGACTGAGCTCAGGGGAAGGGAGCAGAGAGGAAGGCATGCACACAAGCAAAGGCACAGATCCATGATCTGGACCCTCCTCTTTCTGAGCACACCCCATAGGCACCCCTACCCTCAACTCCTATGTGGCCCTCAGAGCTTGTACTAACTTTCAAAATGGCCCCTTGGCTGGAAAAGGTCCCTCACCCTTGCTTTAGAGATAGCACATTATGGCCAATACAATTTACTTAGTGCAGTAACCACTGGTGTTGGGCACAGTAATGAAGCTGCTAGTCAGATGGAAGGGAAAGGATGAACCCAATGCTTAGAAGGGAAGACAGACAGAGAGAGGTTTTCCTCAGAAGCTTTGAATTAACTTTGGGGTACCTCAGGCAGGAGGGCCAAGAGGCTGGAAAGGTCAGTGCTAGGGTTGTTACCTCCTCTTCAGGAGGAAACTCACGACAGGGTGGGACCACAGCAGAGGAGGCAGGGCAAAGTGCTCTGTGAGCTGGCCAATTGCGTGCTGCAACTGTGAGTTGCCAGGATATGTTCTGGGGCCTTGGGGCCTCTAGCCCCAACTACCCAGGACCCTCCACTGGAGCTAAATCCATTTGCATTCAAAACTTGTAAATACAAGTCAAATATCACTCTAATAATCCTGGCTTATAGCAACCCCCTGCTTATAACAGTCTCAACATCAAGGATGATTTCTACCAGTCTCTTAGACTGTAAGCTCCTCAGGGAAGGGGCTGATCTCTAATTAATGACAGTTTAGTGCTAGGTGGTATATAAATACTGCATGCACATAACTTGCACAGCTTGTGTGTGTGAAGCAAGCACAGAATGTGCAGGCACTAGGGGTGGGAATATCGGTTCTCCCGAGATCCGATATTGCCGGTATTTGGGTGTATCAGCTTAATCCGATAAATCCGATATTTACCTGTACTGGCAAACCGGATTGTTAACATTGGCTGCGGTACCGGATTTTTTTACACTGTGGCCATTGAAGTCAATAGCAGCAATGTAAAAAATTCAGTACCGCAGTCAATGTTAAAAATCCGGTATGCCGATACCAGTAAATCCGGTACCTGGGAGATCCGATACCGGAACATCCGGTACCCTGTATTCTCCCCGGTGTCCCACCCCTAGCAGGCACCATGTACACACAGCATACAATGCATGCATACCATGCACATGATGTGCATCTACCTTGGATCAGCCCGATAAATAATAGTAATAATTGCATATTGGCAAACTCTATCATGGTGAACCCCCTGGTTGTTTTTACACGTTATGTTAGGTCAGTATTCCCCTGCCCCTGGACACACATGCAAGTAAAATGTGTTGTTTAAATACTGGTTGTGCAGTTATGTGCTGACTACCTATTTGCTCTGCACGGCCAGGCTCAAACAGCATTTGAGCCCAGCCCTGTGCGGCAAGCACCAACATGCAACTACTGTGATGTCTAAACACGGACAAGTAGGGGAAGCCTGGAGGCAACAGAGAGTTGTCACCGCTGCTGTACTCTCTCTGTCCCTTGGGGAGCAGTGGTGCATCCTGGGGAACCACTTCTGGTTTTGCTGTTTGCTGCTTCCTGGGACGAGTGTCTCCAGAGACCGGGGCAGCAGGCTGCCGGGAAGGGCTGGGGAAGCAGGTGGGCAGGGGATTGTTATCTGAAAACTGCTGTGTGTACACAATCTCCTCCATGTTGGAAACCATGAACACGTAAGGGTAGAGCTGAAGCAAAATTTCCAGGGGGCCCCAATCTCCAACAGATCCACCCACTTGGATCTGTGTCTGGTGGAATGTGGAGCATTTGGGATCCACTCTTCATTCTGCCAGAGATCCGGATTGTGCATGGTGCCATTTTGTGCATGTGCCCAAAACAAAACGCTCTGTTTCATGTGCAAAGTGGCATTTTGCTGCAGTGTACAATCATGTCTGGCACCATTTTGTGTATGCGCATGAAACAAAATATTTTTGCACCTGCGAAAATACATTTTGTTTTACGCGCATGTGCAAAACGATGCCACCCTGGAGTCAGAAAAGCCTGTGTGGTTCTGGCGCAGCCAAACATCCACGCCGGATCTCCACAGTCTATTCCAAAAATGCAGAAAAAATTCCACTAAGAGGAAAAGGGTGACTTGGTTCAGCCCTACATACACGGCATAACATTTAAAAACACTCCCTGACTAACAACCTCTTCTCTGATCCCGGGGGAAGGGGGTTGTTATACTGATGTTACACTGTATAACTATTCTCATGGTATGTGCAAATTTTGTACTTAACTTTCCCCAGCTTCCCATTGGTCCCAAGACCTTAAGATCTATTTTTGCTGCTCACTTAAGATTGCAGGCAACTCCCAAGACTCAGGATTGTCTTGGCCACTTGAACCATCATTTAACAAAGTGGAAGAACACAATAAAAATGGTCTAAAACATTCCATAGAGCAGCTTCAACGCACTGTTTGTCATGGTGCAAAAGGACTCATGAGCAGTGGTGAACGCTTTCCATAGTCCGTTTGCCTTGAATCGTTTGTCCCGGACGTGTGTGTGTATGTGTGTGTGTCTGTCAAAAGGACTGACCTTGACTTTTTGTTGGTGATGGTATATCTGCCAGGCAATGTGGACGTGCATAGCGCACCACTTTCCTGGTTTCTGGAAAACAAACAAACAGAGAGGTATGGCATTTAGCAGGAACCTTGAGAGACGGCTTGGAGCTTTCCCGTGATTACAGGCTGCAAGCTACATCAATTAAGTGCTCTCCTTAAGGCCTCTGGCTGTATTCTCCAAGGTGACTAAAATCCCTGGAGTTAAACACTAAGGCTGTACTTGCATGAGCCTCTCCTCCCACCTCTTCAATTTCTTACATGAGATTGTAATCTCACTTTTAAAAAAAAATAAAATAAAATGTTCCCACATTCTCTCCCCATCTTTAAAAGTTACCCCCATTGCCATGGCTGCTGCTAGGTATCCCATAATGCCGCAGGGCTCTACATCAGAATTAAACTCTTCACATGTTATGAAAAGTTCATGTGATGGAGTTAGCACGATTGCTAAACCTAGTTCAATTTTGGGGACTAGGCACCCATTACACTCGCTGCATCTTGGGATCTAATGCTCACACATTTTTTTTTTATTATTTTAAAGTGGGGGAAAATCTTTTTCCTGACTTAAGCATCTCATGTGAATGCAGTCTCGGGGCCAGCTCTGTACTGAATCTGGGATAGAGAAGATGGTTACAACTCCTTGTTTCTTTGTCTGCGCTTAAACTAGGTTAGGGAACTACTTTGATCCCTGATGGTTGGCAGCGGCTGCTAAGGGACCATCTGCTAGCTGAGATAGCTGCTACGATAGATCATGTTTCTCCTCTGCCTTCCATCCCTTGCACTGAAGGTTGTAGGGAAGTTACTGGAGAATTTGGCTGTACTAGATGCTAAGGAACACATAGTGGAGCTGCATGCTGTCTCTTTTTGCACTGCTTCAGGAGCAGAGATTCTGTTCTTTGATTAAGATTCTGTCCAGTCACATAACAGACCAGTTTCCCTTCAAATAAAACAACTTCCCTTGCATTTTATCATCTCCCAGAAGACGTACACCCAAGCTGAAGCTGCTAGCATGTAATTTGCAGCAGCTACTGGGAACAAGGAGAGTACTTCACCACTGCACAACCAGTGGATTTTAAACAGTGAGTATAAAAAGCAAACTCTCCTGAAAGAGAGATGGGGGAACTTTTTCAAAACCAGCCTAGGGCTCAACATCCCTAACCCAGAGAACTGGGGCTTCCAGGGTGGCAGGGGGCGGGCCTTAGGGACTCAGCCTTTTCCCAGCTTGGCTTGGACCCAATGAAGTTCTCGGGCAGGGACTGTGTCTATCTTATTCTTTGTAAAGTGCCAGGTACATTGCTGGTGCTATATAAATGCTCATAATAAATAATAATAATAATGGGGCACTGTGATGTCACAGCACTCCACAGGGGGTGGAGCTATGTCAGAAATGGGTGTGGCTTTCCCTTTGCCAACATCTCTTCCAACATCCCCCCACTCCCTCCGAGTTTCCTCTCAGAGGGAGATGGCAAACCTAGACATGCTGAAAAGAATGGACATTCTAGTCTAATCACACCCCTTTGGCTTCAGAGTCATAGAAATTTAGGCCTGGAAGGTTCCTTAAAAGGTTATCTAGTCCTCTCTCCTGTCCTTAAACAGGGACAACTGGACCGCATTTGGCCTTTCTTTATGAGATGTTTAACCTATCGTTTAGAGATTTCCAGCAATGAGGACCCCACAGATCCAGTTGGTAATGTGTTGCACTGTACAGGAAAGCATCTGCCTGGAACGCTCTCCGTGCGTTCAGCCTTGGAGCAGGGTGTTGGACTAGAGGACTCTTGGGATTCCTGCCAGCCCTATGGTTCTAGAATTCTAACTGTCCTTATGGTTAGAAAATCCTTCCTAATGTGCAGCCCAAATCTTTTCTCCTTCCATTTAAGTTCCTTTTAACCTTCTAGTTCTGTCCTAAGTGGCCACTGAGAACCAGATGGGTACCATTTTGCTCTTGTTCGTCCTATCTTTACTGTGAAACACCTGCCAAAGTTATTTGTTTTGCCTCTAAAATACCAGGCTAAGATTTTATTACACCACGAAATACTGTATCCCAGTTTCCGGCTGCTTCTGGCGGGCTTTGGGGCAGGGTCTTTTAACTTCGCACCTAAAGAGATTCTTGAATCGCTACACGATGGTCACCAAAATGAAGGAGCATCTTCAGGACGCATAGTCTTCGCTTAACAGTTCTACACATTATATTTAAGTGGATGGTGAGCCACCCTGTTACCTGCCGTACAAGCAGCTGTGCTAAATTCTCCATGGCACAACCTCATACGGATTAACATGTTACGGACATAGGGTGGAAAGGGAGTGAGTCGGCTGCCATTTTCTCTGCACCGCGACTGTGGTATGCTTGTAACTATAGAGCAGCACTGCTACTGATGCGGCAACTCGCCACCCACCTCTTGTAGCGTGAACGGGGCTCTAGTTGTACTCCTGTTGCCTTGATCACAGAAGCAGAACAGCATGTAGCAAGCAAACTCTAGGGATTTTTATCAAGCCAACCGGAATAAAAGCAAGCTGAGTACATCCACCAAGTCTGGAGGTGGTGGCGGGTATGCAGAGTTCCTTTCCTCATGTTTTCAAAGGTTAACCTCCGAATAAACGGTAAGGAACCGGAACTTGAACTGGCAGCAGGGGCGAAACTAGGTTGAAACGGGTGCAGAAGATGGAATGGGGCTCCCCACTACTCCCAACCAGTGAGCAGGGGGTGCGGCAGCAGTAGGGAATGTGGGCCCACCTGGACTGTGGCCCCCAGTGCAGCAGCACCATTCTGCACCAACACTGCGCAGCACAATGCATGGCACCCACGTTCTCTACTGCAGCTGTATTGCATTCCCTGTCCCTGGTAGGGAGTAGCAGGGGTTGGGCGGGTCTGTTCCTATTATAGCTACGCCCTTGACTGGCAACCCTGAGGGCACTCCGCTGGCTCAGCCCCATCACCACAGCACCCTGGGTAAAGCTGTACTTTCTTCCTCCCCAATTCCTTGCTGTCTGCCAGGGCCACACCCCCACCTCTTTCTGATTGGCCCCTCACTGTTTATAAGGCTATCCAGCTCCCAGGGAAGATGGCCAGAGCAACAGTTCTCACCGTTTCCTGGTCTCAAGCTGGCAGTAGCTCTTTGTTCCTAGCCTGCTCCTGCTCCCAACCTTGACCCTGTTCTGATCCCAGCCTGACCTACTTTATAGCTACTCTGCTCTTACCTGGACTCCTTGCCTGGCCCGATCCTGACCCTGCTGTTAGCTCTGATCCTGACCCCAGTCCTGACATGCACCCATATCTTGGATGTCCACTCTTCTAGCCCCTTTACAGAAACTTTCAAACAAAAGCATCAGTTCTACTTTGAGAGCAGACCTTCTAATTCCCTAGTGTGTTTGTTCTGTGTTGGAATAGGACTAACATTAGCTGTACATTTCTTGGGTTAGGAATTCTGTCTTCCTCTAGGTTTGATTCAGTAATGAACTAGAGCTGAAACAAATAACAAATTTTGTATTCAGAAATATTATTCACCATTTGGATAGCTGTCTGAATACTGGAGTAAGTACTTGCAGCCAAAACAAAACTTGTTTCTTCATTTTATTTTATTTTTTGGTTATTTCCATTAGGGATACTGTGATAATTTTGGTTATTTTGTTTAATTTCATTAGGATATTTGTTTATTCCATCAAATGACAGAACTGAATAACTGACATAACCAAACCAAATATCTGGAACACATAAAGAAAGTGGAAACAAATATTTATTTGTATCGGCGTTTCTGATGTGGGCAATTTCATCAAACAGATTCATATGGGAGATTATTCACTTCAGCTCTACAATGTACAGTCCTTCCTCTGTCAAGACAGCAAGGGAGTTTTACCTGAGTAAGGAAAGGCGGGATTTTACTTGGTGTATTTTAGGAACAATAAATGGATTCTCATGCTTAGCTGCTAGATGCTATTGCCTTACAGCAGAGGCAGGGAATCTCGAGCCTGTGGGGCAAATTTGGTCAGCAGCTGATTTTTATTTGGCCCTTTTCTAATACCTGGATCCAGTCCTTACTGTTAAGCACTGAAGGAGTGTGCTTGGGAGGTGAAGGGGGTGGAGATAAGAGTATGAACTTGGAACTGGCAGATAGATCTCTGGAACAAGTCCATGATTTGGACCCTTCCCTCTCTTTTCCCTGTCCTCATCACATCTCCTAAGTACTTTCCCCTGCTATTTAGCCCCAGGTGGAGGAGAGGGAAGGTTCTCCCCTCTTCCTTAAAGGGCTGTATAAGATGCACGAACAGTAACTTTAGAAAAAAAATTAAAAAAAATTCATATGCATATTTTACCTGAGTGACCTCTAGATACATATACGGAGGCAGCAAAACAAAGCTGTTTTACAAACAGGCTAGAGACTGTTTCAGCTATAAATGGCTGATACCCGTTAGGACTGATTTGCCTTTTTAACCCACTGGGAACCAAGACAAGGTTGAAAAAGTGCATCAAGAAGATGGTCTCTTACCCTCAACATGGGCCTGAACGGATCTGTCAACTGTGAAGAGAAAACGACAACTTGGTTACATGCCTGTCACTCAAACAATTGCTCTAATTAACACATTTGTATTGCTTCATTAGGAGGGGAAATTAAAACGTTAGAATTTTACTTTCAAATGAAGCCCTTTTGGTGGATAATTAGTTCTTTCCCGTCAGTATTCGCAGCCAATCTTCCCCTCCTTCCCCCCCGTCCCCCTCCCTGTGACTGTTGTACATAAGTGTTGACAAGCAGCTGAACAAGTCTCATAAAAGTGTTCTGCCCTCCAGCATTATCATTAATTTGTTGATTTAACACTACAAAATGGAAAATTTTGCTCATCTGGAGAAAAAACATTGACATGCCCCTTGGGTAAACTTCTGTTCTAATCTTTCCAGTTTGAAAGAAAGATGGGGAAGGGGCCTTGAACACATTTTCATGGGAACCACTGGTTTGGAGAAGGTTTGTACCAACTGGGTTCATGTTCTAGAAGTGCCCCCATAGACCAGCTACTGTGTCTGTTTAATAAAAGGTTACACAATATTCTATGTTGTTGACCTGTCTGTACTGAGCACTGTTCAAGTTTCCTATGCTACCAGAACAACACACTTTCCCTCAATAGTCCATTTCCCAGCATGCTCTCTGCTCATGCCATCCTTTGCTGTGACCTCGGTTCTTGGCATGAACAGATATAAAGTCAGATGGATATTACTGCTACTGCAGAACTAATGTTTGGTGCAGATGTTCATGGTCCTTAGAGCTAGAATGCATCATACATGGAATTAGGGAAAGAAGAGGGCGGCACAAGGAAATCAAATAAGAATTTGGAAAGACGAGGTGTGTTTCCCCAATATCACGTGAGCATGGAGGGAATAGAAAGAGGGTCTCAAAACCACATCTTTGAAGCTCACCTACCTGTACTTTGGGGTACACTGTGAGGCTGCCTGACTAGGTGTGGCAAGATCCCTCTATTTGTGCAGTAGGTTTGCCTTACACTAACTTGCTTAAGTAACAAGTGTTTGAACTGAACTAAGTGAACTTCTTAACCTTTTTTAAAAAAATTATTATTATTATTATAATAAAACAGGAGCAACAATTAAGCAATTGGCTATATTAAACCCTTGCAACAATGTATAAAATTTGAATAAACAATACAGACTGTAATTGTCTGGTTGTCCATGATTTCTCTGCAACGGATCAGCTTTGACTTAAAAGAAAGATTTTCGCACTGGAACAAATGTGGATAAAAATTGTTTACACAAAAAACAGTCGTTGGTTGGTTTTTAAAAATTTCTGGCCTGGGTATCTCCTGCACTTTGCTCACAATTGATTTTCAACTAGCTTCAATCGTTAGCAGTGGAAATATCAAATGGGTTACTCTGGATACTTGTTTGCAATGCAGCACCATGAGATAAGGGGGGAGGGGGGTTATAGAAGAAATGTGTTTAGCAGGAAATAGTGATGGTGGAATATATCTTACAGTGGAACAATCAAAATTACACTGCAGATTGAAATGACTTCAATGACTTAGGCTCCAGTCCCAAAAGCACTGTGCCGACACAAAGCCTACTGAAGCAAAAAAGACTTGTGCTAGTACTTTGAGGACTGTAGCCATAATAGAGGATGTTCTCATTATCTGTTTGATGAGATGGAATGCACAGAGACAAAAGGATGCTCATTTTCTTTTGATGAAAAGCCAAACTGCAGCACCAGCTCAAGGATGGGTACACTATCAGAATTTAGCATACACTCACAATTCAAGAACTGTGAATGGTCCTGCAACACTTAAATACCGGGATAAGTCCAAGATAAGCGCATTAACCAAGCACAAGTTGCATGCGCACATCAAGCGTAGGATGTGTGCACATTGTGTGTGCATCTGCATGCAATGCTTGCATCCTGTGGGCTTGGTGGGCGCATGCATGTGTGTACCTTGGATTGGCCCCTGGGGCATTTTGTGGCATCAGTTTTTAAGCAGGCCTCCCAAATTCTCTACGATGGGAGATTCTGCTTCAAAACTGATAGCACTCTCTACAGATCTCTAAAGCCCTTCACCTGTCTATGGACCATGGTGCATTTGTCTGTAGCATGGAAAAATGCCAACAGCTGAATGGCCAAGGCCTTGAAAATAAACACACCCACACACCCACACCCATTACGGATTATACTGTTTAGACTTTAAGAACACAGAGGCGCCAAACAGCCATCCAAGCACATCAATATTTTAGAAGTATAAAATCAATACTATACTAACGATGGGCATAAACGCTGTTACTTGCATTAACAACGATTGCAACCTATCAGCATATATCCTCAAGACATGTAGACATTAAAAACTGGATTGGTGATTTATCCTTTTTGCCCTGGGTTGTGGGGTGGGGTGGGAAATGTCCCATAACAGAGGAAAGAGCTTTTCCAGTCCATGGTATATGCAAAGGACAAATGTGAGTAAAGAAAGGCCCATTCTTTTAAAAGTTTAATGAGCCTGGTCTTGTTCCAATGGACAGTAATGGTAACATTTCCACCAATTTCAATGGCTAAAACCAAAACGTGATAGCGGACTGGTTTGGCCCGGTTGGGCATAGACCCCACCTGCACATGTGTGCAGGTGCTGCCAGATCTTGGTCCGGGACTAACCCGGGCTATGTCAGCAGCTAGCCTGTGCTGTGATCCTGGAGACCTCTGGGTTCACAGTCTGGGCTAGGGTCTGCCTGATCAGGCCAACGTGAACCATCCCAAGGCTTTACGTGTGTTCCAGGCTGGGTCCGCTACGACAGGAAGCCATGGCTGGCTGCCCTTGGCCGCCATGGCTGGCTGCCCTTGGGGGGAGGTGGGTGGGATGCTGGGGGGCGGAGACAGTCAGTTGCACATTCCCTGTTCTCCCTGTGACGGGACTGAGTGGCCATTGGCCTGACTGGGCACAGGTTTGCTCTGCGCCCCAGCCCGACGCGCCCTGTGTCAACCTGGGCTGCCTGTCCCAGGTCAGTCTGGGACCCAGCATCTCAGCGTCACTTCTGTTTTTACCCAATGGTGCAGCATCAGGCTGCATACGCGTTTCTCACCGTGTTAACTAGCTGCTGGGAAAAGAGACACTTGTATTCTTTATGCTTATTGGAACATTGATTTAGTGGCATTCTGATCTAAGGAGGCATAACATTTCCAACATACCCTTGGGTCTTTCTGCAGGAGGGTGTGGGGGACAGTTCCAGGCCTGGCTGCGACATCAATGGGATTAGAAGTCTACAAATGTAACAAGAAAATGTCATTAGCTGGACAAAGTCTGTGTCTATAAGGTTCTTTTCAGAATTAACATTCTTTAGGTAATGACGATGACATTTGAAAAGAAGGGGGAAGCAAATCTGTTGTGGAGGTACAAAATCAATCCTCGTTTTTTCAAACCTGATATCCAGAATGGGATCACGTAATGCAACAGCCATCGTATGACTGAAATTGTGACCATTGTCCACAGCTTGTTTACCCAAACGTATACAATGCCCTCCATGGCATTAAAAGAACCAAATGTGTACTCTTCTGTCCATGAGTTTTCTCACCAGAATTAATCTAGTGAGGGAAGTCACTAGAACAGAGGTTCCCAAGATGGAGGTTGGTACCCCAAATGGGGTTGGATCCATCTGCCAATGTGGTCATCGGGGTCATGGAACTAGACTGAAATCTCAAAATAGATCATGCAGAGAAAAAGCTTGGGGACCCCTGCAACAGAAATAACGGAAAGTTTAGGTTTCTTAAATGAATGAATTGGGTACATTTTTCTGCTTGCTTTTCACTTCTTTTTTTATTGTAACCAAAAAATGAAAAATTCTGGTACCAAATTAACGTTCAGTGCATTTTGCCTGCGGACATTTTTGGGGTTTTCCTATGTGCCAGCAACTAAAATGTACTGAAATTTAAAAAAACCGAAAACACTCTGAAATGAAAACACTGAAACTGTTTTTGAAATAGCCTCTGGGGAAAAAAAAATCAGTTGCTCTAGCAGTCAGTAACATCAAGGCAGCAAACAGACTCTGAATTCTAACATGATTATCAATAAACAATTATTGAGCGTTTTTTTCACTGAGTTAGTATTCCAATAATTCTGTCCCCACTGGCCAGTTAAAACACAACTATTGAAAAAATTGCAACATTTAGCTAAAAAAAGAAAGAATCAACACCATTTTCCATTGTTTAGTTTTAGTATTTAGCCCATATAATATAAGGCATCACATAAAGACCCCCTACATTCAGACAACATTGTCCCCAACATTACAAAAGACATCAGATGCAATGCAAGTAATAATTTTGTCACAGCATTTTTAACAGCCCGATTGGTATACATATGAAGAATGCCACCAATGAACTGCAATCTACATAATCAATAAACTGGCATCGATGGGTTTATCTAAAAAAAAAAAAAGGAAGAGAAAGTATTTTCTATGCAGAGGCGCACAAAATCTGATTTTCCCCTCACTTACACATGTGTAAATTAAGGATAGAGATTTACACTAACTGCATTTTCTGATTACCGCCAATGGGAAAAATACAGTGAGCGTGGGTCCCTGATTAAGGATAATTTTATTAAAGCCAATGGAATTACACGGGCTCAAAATTGGTTGAAGCGATGGGCATATAGTTTTCTGTGATGGTGGTGTTATGAGACAACGAGAAATTAGGGAAGTGATTAAGGAGAATTCTCAGGGCCCATGAGGTTTCCGTCAAAATCAACAATTGGGCTGGTGTGGTGAAGGCACAGCCATTTCTGTAGCACACAGGGGAGTGATGCGGCCAGCTCCTCAGCCAGCTGTCTTTAAGAACGTAAGTAGTGCCATACTGGGTCAGACCGATGTTCCATCAAGTCCAGCATCCTGTCTCTGACACTGGCCAATCTCTGTCTCTTGGTAGAAGTACCCATAAAGGTCCCAATGGGCAATCCATTCCCTGTTGTTCCAACCTCCAACAGTAAGAAATTACATCCCCAAGACCTATGGACCTATCCTCCAAGAACCTATCCAATCCCTTTTTAAAACTAGCTATGCTATCAGCCTTGGCCACTTCCTCTGACAAAAAATTCCACAAGTAAATTGTGCGCTGAGTGAAAAAATACTCTCTCTTATTGGTTTTAAATCTGCTGTCATTTAATTTCATGGAGCGTCCCCTTGTTCTAGTACTCCTAGAGAGGATAAATAACCGCTTCCTATTTACGTTTTCCACACCACTCATGATTTTATAAACTTCTATCATATCCCCTCTCAGTCGTCTCTTCTCCAAGCTGAAGAGCCCCAACCTATCGAGCCTCTTTTCATACGGGAGTCGTTCCATACCTTGATCATTTCTGTTGCCCTTCTCTGTACCTTTTCTACTTCTACTATGTCTTTTTTGAGATGGGGCGGCCAGAACTGCACACAATATTTAAGGTGTGGTCATACCATGGATTTATACAGAGGCATTATGATATTTTAAGTTTTATTCTCTATTTCTTCCCGAATGATTCCTAACCTTCTGTTTGCTTTTTTGACTGCTGCCGCACACTGAGCTGAGGATTTCAATGTATTGTCCACAGTGACTCCAAGGTCCTTTTCCTGAGCAGTAACTTCTAATTTAGAAACCAGCATTGTATACCTATAGTTTGGGTTATTTTTCCCTATGTGCATCACTTTGCACTTCTCCATCATTAAATTCCATCTGCCATTTAGATGCCCAATCACCCAGCCTCAAGAGTCTCCTGCAATTCTTCACAGTCCGCTTGGGTTTTAACTACCTTGTTGTGTCGTCTGCAAATCTGATCACCTCACTTTTTACTTTCTTCTCCAGATCATTAATGAATACATTAAACACTGGCCCTTTTTACACAGGCGGCACTGGATAAAATGGAGGTGCCTCCGTGCATGAGGATGCGTGTGTGTGTGTGCCCATGTGAACTGGCACGCACGTGCCACCCACACTGTGGTGCCCACCCCTATGCAGCTGCGGCCTGTATAAAAAGGGCCATATTCTTTGACTTCCCCAAGTCAATGGATGACCAGCTGGGGGATGGAAGGTGGCTATTCAGTGTGAGACCTATCAGTACTTGAATTCATAGCCTTCAAAGATGAAATCAAGTGCTTTAGCCACTGCATCTCTCTCCCCATAGATTTTTTATACTGCATTCCTAACCCCAGGTTAATCAGCAGTTAGTCCTTATTTCATGGACCCGGATTTAAATCTGGAGTTAAAAGCTTTCACTGGAGTGGTTCTGGACTTAGCCTGGGTGTAAACGATATCTTAATCCAGGCCAAACCTTGAAACAGTCCAACCCTCCATCAGCAGATTCCCTCATTGCCAGCCTTTCAGCGTGAATAAACACATGCATGATTATTTTAATTTTTTTGTATTATTACCTTAGGCTGAAACGCTCCTTGTAGCGAGCCAAATGGACCAGTGGGAGGAATCATGGGAGGTATCCCTGACACAGCTGGAGGGTAGGAGTGAAACAGCTGTGATGAAGAGATAAAAAAAACCAGCATAAGGAGACACATTTTCTATATATGAAGGTAGTAACTTCAAGACAGAGAAAGAAAAAGAGAGAGAGAGAGACAAAACAGAGATTTACATTGGGCAGACAGGTTGGGTAGATAGACGCATAAACAGAAGAAAGTGTTCTACGAGGACAGCTGGATTTCATGGATGGCAAAGAGAGGGAGTTTGTACAGAAGAGGGAAAGTGAGAGAGACCATTACAGTGTAATAAAGAAACAAGATGTGGAAGCAAACAAGAATAATCAGAAAAATGATCTCACCGCCACAATATTAGTTACAGCAGTCAATGAAATGTCGACAGATGTCATGAATGTTTACTTTAGAACTTAAAAGTAGTTTGGGATTCAAGGAGCCAGCAGACTATCCCCTAGATTAGGGCATCAGAATTTAAAAGAGCTGGTGCAATCATTAGTTTAATAAAATACTGGATAGAAATCCTAAGTGGCTGCAGATTTCAAAGCCTATCAGAATCAAGAAGGGCTGCTAAGCCAAGTAGGACTGGTGGAAAATTGCTGTTTAATTGAAAAAAGACATCCTTGTGAGTTCTAGGCTCTTACTCCATTAAAACTCAATTAGTGCCTTGGATTTTTAATAGTATCTGTAGGAAATGAAAGAAAATATGTACAAGTCCTACTTCATTAGCCTATTCAGCAACTACCCTGTCACAGATATGCTAAAAGAGATAATTTGATTTGCCAAGAATCATCAATTATGCAAAGAATTGTGGCAGCGAAGATGTTTAAAAAAAAAAAAAGTGTACAGTGAGATTTCCCCATCTGGTTCTGGTGCTATCCCTTTGCGTCAGTGTGATTTCCGCCCAAGTAAATGGGACTCAAAATGGTTCAAAGGGCCAAAACAGTGCCAAACAGAGATAGGACTGAACTGTTAGGGTCTGGATCCAGCTCCTATTGAGTTCAGTGGCCAATTTCACATTGACTAGAACAGGAGCTAAATTGGACCCTTATAGGACAATCCTCCACCACTCAAGTCAATGGGAGTTTTGCCATTGACTTCAATGAGTGGAGGATTGTGCCCTTGGTGTATTTTGATATAGCTTAGGAGCAGCGTAAAATTTTTTAAGGAATAGTCCTAAAATATACTCAGCTGTCTTCAAGGTACCCACTTGTTTTAGATTAGCTGAACCATATTAGCCTTGAGAAAAGAAGACTAATGGGGAACGGTTTCAAATATCTAAAAGGCTGGCACAAAAAAAAGGACGGAGAACAGTTGTTCTCTTGCTGCCACAGTAGATAGAACAAGAGGGAATTGGGCATAAATTGTTGCAAGGCCCACCTGAGATAAATAACTTGCTATTCGGTATTCAGCTGTATCCACCCTGATCCAGAAAGGTCTGGATAGCAAGAGGTATCCGTTTACTGTTTGGTGGATTATCCAGTTAACCGTTTTACCGTTATGACATAACACAGCATTGTCCCATTTACCACTTAGCTGTTTACCGCATGACCATTTACCATTTGCCCATAATTCCTTTCCGCCCTTCCATCCTGACCTGGTTTTAGATTAGTAACGGCAACATGTGGTTATGAGGTATTGCTGTAATCCAGTAACGGTAACATGGTAAACCAGAATCAACCTTTGTGATATTATTGGGGCACTTTGCTGCTGCAGTAATTGGCTTGGGGCTGAATAACTGCCACGCTATCTGGAATGGCAGATTTTAACCATAGATCATTATTTTGTTATTCGGTTCAGCTCTATTGCAATGCAGTTTTTGGCTATAATATTAGGGAAAACGTCCTTGGAGCAGGGAATATGTCACCCATGGCTTTTAAAAATCCATCTCCGTATGGAACCTTTCCAAGCTAAATAACGCATATTTCCTCTCTCTATAACCTACTTTTAAGATCGAAATAAATGCCGTATTTCATGAGTTAATGGCTGAGAGAAGAGAAGTAGGACTGGGCAAAGTAAAAGGTAGGATGTGCAAACTTGGAGCAAGCCATACACTTGCGCAAGCCCAAATATTTCTGAATTTGTTTAGTTTAGCATATTAAAGAACCCACAGAGACCTCTTTTCTACATCCCTTTTCAGATTAATTTATAGCAGAAGAAAGCTCAATAGTTTAGCTGCTGGAGAAGTGCAAGAGTCTGGAGTTTCCTTCTTTCACAGTTCATTGGCACGTTTAATCCTATTTTGGATGTGCTCTTCCAATGATGCAGAAAACATTTTCCGATTAGCTGATATTGGACCAAAAGCGTTTGAGAAGTCATTACCGGGCAACTGTCCTCATTTTACAATAACTTTTAATGCCTAAAATGTGTTTTAAATACTCTAGTGTCTACTGCATTTAATTCTCTCTGTAATGTGTTAATTCCAAAAGGTGGAAAGAGACATAATACTTAATATTTTATTTGACACGATTAAGAAGAAGGAATGGTTTCTTTACAGCTTTATAACAATTGGTGAGTTAATTAAATGTATGCCACCTTCTCTCAAGGTCAGAATTATTATAAAACAGAGAGGATATTTCTTCATTAGCTTGGTATAACGAAACCTTGTCAGACTTTATAAAAATTGTTTTTCATTTTCTGGATTTCTCTCTCACTTCTAAATGTCCTCTACTTGAGTACTTTATCCATCTCCAGTTTTTCTCCTCAGAAAATACAGGGAATGCAGCTCACTCCCAAAGCGTGGTGGAGCCAGTAGAACCTAGTGAATAAAATGCTGCTTTGGAACCTGAAGGCCTGGGTTCAAATCCCATCCGAGTCATAAACTCACTTGGCCAAGTAGCTTTCTCTCTCAGCCTCAGTCCCCTACTTGTAAAATGGGAATAATAATGACCTCCTTCACATGGTTCTTGTGCGGGTGAACTAGATAAGGATTATTAAATGCTTTGAACTCCCTGCATTGCAGTACGGATTTGAAATTGTAGCCAAACAAATCAGGAAAGGCAAACAACAACAAAATAGTCGCAGCTTCTCTGTAAGCCCATATACTCCTTTCTTCCCTGCTTTTTACATTCTAAAGCAGACTGGGTTTGACCCCAGAATGGATCTTAGAATGTATCAGGAGAGCAAGACATTTATATCATGAGTGGGGAACATTTCCCTCCCAGCAGTACAAGCTCTGCAGGCTTTGTAGGCGTTGGGGATGAGGATCCTAAAAGGGGTGCTCAGGATAGGGGAAGGAAGAGGAAGTTCTGCATCATGGATCTGTGCCATGGTTCCATCCTCTATCTTTGTAGGAATGCCCTCATCTCCGATCTCTTCTCCTGAGCTGACTTTTTCTGTGCTTGAGGGGAGGGAATGGAACCATGGGCCAGAAACCAGGAATTGGAAAGCAGCCAAATAAAAAATAGAATAAAAAATAAGCCACAGGATGTATTTGACCTCCTGGAGATTCACCACCCCTGATTTATACAGTGAATGTTTTTTTGTTCCAGGTTAAGGACTACTGCCAGGTTTCCTTTAAAGTCCATTTGTCATTTTAAACCAGGTTCCATCACGCAATCTTCATTGCAGGGAAATACAAGACCTGCCAATCAAGCAAGAGAAGCGGTTTGGCTCTACCAAGTATGCAAGAGCAAGGTCTTCCTCAGTAACGCTCTCTAGTTAATGGTACAGCTCTTTGACTGGTGTAAATCCATGCTGCTACATTGTGTGAAAACAGACATGACACTAGCTTGCTGTGGCCCGGAACGCACCGTACATGTGGTCCTGTTGGGCCAGGACTGCCCTGGGGTGGGTAGGGAGCTGGCCCGGGATGTGCCCCGGGCCTGATCCTAGGCATCCATTCCAGCCCAAGGGCAACCCCATGCAGGTCAACGCAAATCAAAGTGGGCCAACGCTTCTGTTTAGTCCCGCCACAGGGCGGGGGCTGCCATGGCTCATTGCCACGACTGCCTATCATGGGGGAAGGGGGGACTGGCTGTCTACACATCTGTTGCGGCCTCCCCTTACCTGGGTCATGCAGGCGGTGGGACGGCTCTCCCAGTGGTGGCACGTTTGTTCAGTGCCGCCCGCTAACCCGGGGCGTAGCCGTTGTGGTTTTCCACCCTGGGCCGAGCTGGGAAGTCGCCCCGCCACCGCCTGTACGTTTGTTTTTACCCGTTGATGTTAGTAGAGTTTTGCCATTTTCACCAGCTGAAGAACTGACACAGTTGGTTTGTTAATGGCACAGAGATTGACCATGACATTATAAGGAAAACGTACCAATCTCAGCACTGCTTCCACAGGAGAGTTTTCCAATGTCACTTTGAAAGCAGATAGCTCACTTGATGATTTCCTAGATCCTACACCATTGACTTCAATGCTTTATTTATCTGCCAGACCTCTAATTCTCCAGTACAGTCTCTCTCACTCAATTAACATGCCATATTGATATATTAATTATAATGAAAGCAAGGGAAACATGATGATAATGTGTTTTATAAATTGCTAGAAACTTTGGTTTAAACGTTTCTGATTCTTCAATGTGTAAATACACGAGTCACTTTACTCACATAAGGTAAACTGCATAAATAGTTGCATGATCGAGTCCTGACATTCCTAGCTAAGGCTCTGAGTCTGCAAACACTTATGTGTGCAATTTATTTTACTCACAGTCTGTCAAAGGGACAACTCACAGGTATAAAGAATGTGCATAAGTGTTTGAAAGATCAGGACTTAAACAACAAACAGCATACCAAAAATAATCACAAATCTTTTTTTTTTTTTTTTTGCCCAGTTCAACTTCTAAACAAGATCAACACATAAAGCCAAGCAACATTTCTGAATGATACAGATGCAGTTCTCATTCTTCAATCGAAATGTCATGATCTGAGTTAGAAAATTCTCTCTCTAGCCCCTCAAGTTCTTGTCTTGATGAACCTTCTGACAAGGATCAAAAGCAGCTGATATTTTGGCAAACAGTGAACCAAGTGTTGAAAGCTTTTTCTTTTTCCACAGTATGTGAAATCTACTCATTTTTGTGTATTCCTGATACGTTATACTCCCGATATCAAAGTTCTTATCTTGTGGCTCTTAACCACCGAGACAGATTCACTTCATGAAATGTAACAAGGCCAACTGCCCAGACAGGTTTTTTTTGGTTTTTTTTTAAAATCGGAAGCAGCCAAAAGACAGAGAGGGTTGCAGCTTTTATTTGGTGAAATGCAATATATTAGTAAAGCTATTGGGTTACCTAACCCCGCAGGGTTGGTAGGGGAGTTTGTGATTTCATTTCAAGATCCTTATGAAAAATATCAATCTAATGGTTTCTGACACAGCTGAAATATAGTGATGGAATTAGTGGCGTGTCTCCACTTTGTGCGACACGCTCAGAGCTTCTTGTCTCATCTTTTCCATCTCAAGTCAGTCTTGAAATTGGTTATGAGCAAAAGACATTTTGATTAAAAATAAAGGATGAGACTGCATCTTTATCAGAAACAAACCCCATGAATGCAGGTCCCAAAAGCTGACGTGACTGAAAACAATCATGGTAATTCTTGGACTGATGATTAGGGAAAAGATTAAATGTTCTGCCATTGACTGTGCGGTGATCCCAGCCAACTACACAAGAGCGATTTAAGACAGTTTTTTCAACACAGTAATAGAACTCACACTGTGACGGTAGAAGGGGTCAACTTTTGTAGGGTATTTGTCAAACTGTAAAGGGATCAAAGCATAAACTAGTTACGTTGTATTTCACAGCTCCGATCTTCACATCTGGTGGCAACTCTGAGGACCACCTTCCTATTGCTTAGCAATCAGAGTTAAACAAAGATGCAACAAGTCTAGTTTAATAACTTGGATTCTGCATCCTTGTTCAGGACACATCCTCTTCATGAAATACAGGAAAGGAACAGGCACCACTGAAATCCCCTAAGCAGAACTCCCAAGTCCCATGAATACCTCTGGACCACTATTTCCAAGAGTGACTAGTAATTAAGGGGGGCAACTTTTAAAGGGCCTTGTTTTCAGAAGACGGGTGCAGAGTATTTCTTGACCAATCAGCTCCCGTTAAGATATTCCAGGTTTGGCAAATAAAATCACTGGTTATTACCTTTGAAAACCGTGGCCTCATTCAATAGGCCGAACTCACCACCTTAAGCTAACTTATCAGGGTCAAATTACCAGTAGATGATGTAGAGATAAATTTAAATCAAAAAGTTCTTGGGTTCTCCAGTTACCAGAGAAGACCAGGCTGAAGTTAATAAAGAGAAGGACTTCCAGGTAGGAGGCCATTTTCTCATTACCTGCTAAAGAACAAGGTGTCTTGTCTTGGGCTCACATGACACAGGCATGCAGTCATAAAAGGAAAATATTGTTTCCCCCACTATTTGTTTCCCATAACCCTGTTTTTTGTTTGTTTTTTTGTAATAAAGAATAGAGTTGCACTCTACTTATCCTCACATTTCTGCCTGGGGTACGCACCATGGGCGGTGCTGGCGTCGGCATGATGGCGGTGGGTGGGATGGCGTGGGGGAAAGGCGTGAAGGTGTGCTGGTGTGTGTGTTGGTGTGTGTGCTGGTGCTGGTGTTGATGCTGGTGGAACTCGGTCCGCAGGTAGGGTGGTGGGCCTAGTGAGGCACCACGATCTGCGCTCTGGGAGGCCAAAAACCGGGTGTTTAGTTCCTGGCGGAGGAGGTCTTGCTCTGAAACAAAGAAACATGAGATCAGTTCTGGTGCTTTGTCTTCCGTAACCAGGAACATAACAAGAGCCATAGTGGGGTCTTTCCAGACGAGCACTCTGTCTCTGGGTGCTTACGCACGTTACCGCACCAGGGGAATCTAACGAGAAGCAAACCCCTGGTGGGGAAATGAATGTGAAGCTTTGAACGTGGGCGCATGGTTAAAAGCATCATTTAATGTGTCTCCCACTGTTTTCAATCACGAAAGGCAGGTTTGGAGTTTGCCCCCTGCCTTTTGTGATTGAAAACAACAGGAGACATATTGAATGATGCTTTAAACCACACACACACGTTCAAAGCTTCATGTTAATTTGCCTGTTGGGGGGGTTGCTTCTTGTTAGATTCCCCCGGCGTGGTAACGTGGGCAAGCACCCTCTGTGTCAGGACCTGGGCCTTGTATTTGCATCCTCCGGGTTTTGGGGCAGTGATTAGCTGCCCTCCACTGCCATGTCTTGGCTTGTTCTGGGACCTGCCCAGTTGGCCTCTCTTTGCCAATGGGGCCATTCCCCTCCAGCCCTTGATAGCCCGCCTGGGTCCCAGCCCTTTCCACATCCCTCAGCTTCCTGGTTGGCTGTCAGCCAGGAATCAGGATATAAAGCTGGTTGGTAGCAACAGAAAGTTGGGCAGGGCATCTGGTTGCGTCCTGTCTTGAATTCCTTTTCTGACCTGGACCTTTACTCTGATCAGCTCTGCTCTGCCTGCCCTGTATCTACTGTGGACCCTTCCGCTCCCCTGGAACTGATCCTGACAATACCTCTGGACTCCTTACATACTGGGCTCTGACATACCTGACACTGATGATCACCAGGCGCTCCAGAGGAAGTGTACAAGAAGCAGGGTCCCCATGGAGAGATCCAATCCCTGCTGTTCACTCCCAGCATCCACCAATCAGAGATTTCATTCCTAACCACCTTAGCTAACAGCCATTGACGGGCCTATCCTTTATGAAGTTCTCAAAATCTTTTTGAACCCAGCTATCCTATTGCCTCTTCATACCATTATCTACAACTACCACCTCTGCTCCCCACAGGACCGCCCCCATTTCTGTCAGAGGTTGGCTATGGCCCTGCAGCCACTTCTTTTGGCGGCGGAATTTTACCCTTCTGAAAAATACTGGCCTGAACAACTTGCCCAAGGTCATATGGGGAGGCCGTGCTAATGCAGGTCTCCTGAAAACTAGAACTCAAGCTAGCCCCATGACCTCTTCCTCTGAACAACTCATAGGGGCTTGCTTGGAAAGGCTGTAGGGCAGAGCTCTGCACCTGCGGGAAAAATCAAGCCTGAGCCAAACTTTTGTTAGGGATGACCCATGCCCAGTCACGAGCCGGCACAATGTAATGAGGTGGCCCCACCCTCATGGAGCACTGGCACATCATGGTGCTTCACGAAAGTGAAGCCATATAATCAGGACACATGTGGAATTAAGCCATTCCTCCACTCTTTTCTTGATGTGTCCTCTGTCCCCACTGAGTGGCATGATGGCATGGCACCCCGCTGAGGTGGGGAGCACATTTTATTTATTTAAATTTTTATGCCGCCCTACTCTGAGGCTCACGGTGGCTTACAATCCATAAAAGCATTTCAAACTAATATTAAAATCCCTAAAAACCCACTCAAAACCACCTCCTCACCCAACCCACCTCAGGAAAAGGATATAGATAAGGCATTCGCTTGCCCTTTACTTCACATCGCCCTGCTCCCACAGAGTGTAATGACATCTTGGTGCTCTTTGGAGACCAGGCTTGGGACAGGAGGGCTCCCGACCCAAGCGGAGTCCCAACCCTGTAGGTACTGTTGGGGGCTCAGTCCCATATGTTGGGCTCTACTGTAGAGATACGAGACCCAAATGGCAAGAACGTTGGACCATTCAATTTCCTTCGTCCCTGAGGCAATGGGTTGTGGCACTGAGACAAATATACCCACCACAACATATCCCTCCCCTGGGTGGACAAATGGAAAAGGCCATGTTTAATACAGCCCCTTAGGAGGACACATTTTCTGTCAGACAGGCGCTGTTGATTTATTGGCCAATAGGAATTAGCTTGGCTTTAACAGATGACCCCTTCTGCTCCTGTCGAATGAGGGAAGATACACATCATTTGTCACATGTTTCTTCCTCCTTCGACTCTTACCTGAGTAAGTGCTACCAGCGGGGTGTCCTGCAACCTGCAGCGTCCCTGAAGTCAATGGAGGTGGAGGAGGCAGAGCCGTAGGAGGGGCAAACATATTGGGGTGGTGTGCGTGAGCGGGAGGTTGGAGGGTGGGCGTGAAGGTGTGCAGCGGGCTGTGGCTTGGTAAAGACAGTGGGAATGGTGAGGCAGAAGGGTGGTGAGATATATGCTGGGCAGGGGGCTGAGTCTTGGCGGGAGTGCTGCTTCTGCTGCTGCTGTTAATGAAAAGAAAAGGGGGTGGAAAAAAATTAGACAATGCACAAAAACGAAGCTCTGACTGACACCCATTTTGGGGGGCGGGGCGGTGTGTGTGTGTGTGTGTGTTTTGTTCCTATTGGAAAAGCCCCAACTGTTGCTTTGAAACGTGGTCTTGGAAATAACTGGGCCTCATCGTAGGAAGAGCCTCATCCTGATTCCCACCACCTCCAACCCGTTTGTTCCAGTCCCCTCTGCTCCCCTCCCTCCAGCACCTTCCACGTACACAGCACCCTGAGGTTCCTAGAGGCGGTGGCACACACCCACACATACCTCCAGATCGAGGGCTCATAGGGGCTGCAGGGCACTGAAAGTCAATGCTCCAAAGTCTCTACCAACCCTCAATGTGGAGCGGTGTGTGTAGGTGCCAAGGCTGCATCTCTAGAAAAGGGAAATTTCCTTACTTGTGAATTTCCGTTCTTCTCGTGAAGCAGGGTGAACAGTTGGAACTGTCCACACTGTGCAGAGAGAGAGAATGCCATGTTTGCATGTGGCGCGTGCACACACACACACACACACTTGTGGGGAGGCACTCAGAGTCATGTGAGACTCCTTTTTCACAACCCAAAGAGGTGCAAGGTGGGAGCTGAGAGGGACCAGAGGGCAGGCAAGGGTGTCCTTCCTTCCCACTCCACCCTGAGGAGTTGGTAGCGGAGGCGAAAGGGGGTCTACCGGCCCTCTGGGTGCCCATAAAGACAAATATTTGCACCCACTGCTAGGAATGAGTTGGTGGCTATGACTGAGGAACTGATTCCTCACCAGGACGACCTTTAGGGCCATGGGCACCTAAAGTTAAGGAGTCTTCAGGCTGTTTATTTTTTGGTTAGTGGGGAACAGTCTGGTCCCTGGGATCAGGGGAATGTAAAAGTGGCTCACAGCCACCTTTGTTTCCTCTCCTGGGTTGTGTTTCACAAGCATGCCCTCCTAGGAGATGCCTGCAGTACTGTGTCTTTTGAGACGAGGAGTTGGGCCTGGCCATCCCAGTTTAGTGACAAACACTGACAGAGGCTCTTGGTATGAGAATATCACTCCTGTTCTCTCACCTTAAGCTGTTGAGGCTTAGACTGCTGCTGTTATAGGCCGACAAAGGCTGAGAGAGGCTCTGGGAGGAGGGGTGCGGTTGGATCGATGTCAGGTTCTGATGAATGGACTGCACAGGGGATTGTGGCCTTGGTGGACGTTGTACTTGAGGCTGGGGCGTGAGCTGCCGTTGGGCTTCTTCTGGGGCCTGCAGTGGTTGCAGAGCTTGAGACTGCGGGTGCTGGGAAGGCGCCTCAGCCCGCTGGACCAGTACAGGGCTTGGGGAAAGCACCACAGGCTGTGCCTCCAGCTGAGGTGGAGCTAACTGCTGAGCAACCTGAGGGCAAGGGTCTTTCGGCACCACAGTCTCAAGCAGAGGGTCTTTGCTGCTGTCCTGGCTTTTCTCTTGACTCCTTTCTAATCCTGATATTTTCGGAACAGCCGGCCCCCTCGCATCTTGGTCGTCATTTTCAGTTAGTGTCCGGATTCCTAACTCTTTAT
Organism: Sphenodon punctatus; assembly: GCA_003113815.1. NCBI lineage: Eukaryota > Metazoa > Chordata > Lepidosauria > Sphenodontia > Sphenodontidae > Sphenodon > Sphenodon punctatus. The sequence goes on from QEPC01007512.1 coordinate 15,233,307, forward strand.
CTGCAACAACAGGAGACCCAATATGGAGATTTGTGAAACGACTTGAGGGAAAACTACAAATACACTAAGCAGATTTTCAACGCTTTCTCCTTTTGCCACTGGGGCTTTGAAGGTCACACTCTCAACCTAAACTCCAGCCTGCTTTAAAACAACAACTAGAAGTAACGTCACGTCCTACATGTGCACCTCTACAAATGTATGTGGCTTTAATAATAACCTCTCGTTATTTTAGACAAAACAAGTTTCCATTTGTTCCCTTACTGCTGAACAAATGGGAAAAACGAATCGATCCTGCAAGCACTTACTTGAAGGAAAACTTCCCAAAGCTGAATTTAGTGTGACTGGTTGAATGCATGTTATTAGGCACGTGTGTAAGGGCATGCTTCCGCAAGTATTGTTAAAATGGGATAGTTGCTCTAAAGGAGTGATTACCTCCTCATGTCTTTGTTCCTACAAGCAAGGAGAACCAAGTGTTAAATAGCTCTTCCCCCTCCACTGATCTCCCTGTTTGGGAACTTGCAGAGAACTGCCAGCAGGGGGAAGTGGAATAACAATCCATAAGTGATGCAGAAATGCTCGCTCTCCTTCACACAAAGGAGGGAGTGCTGAGGTTGGCTGGGACAGTCACAGCAGAGGGAGATAGAACACAGGAATGCCCCCAAACCAGTTCTCATGAATATGCCCATAGAGTAAGGAGCAGCACTTCTTTAAACCCACTTGTTTGGAGACATAAGTACCCCAACCACTCTTAGATTCATTTTAACTCCCCTTCTCGTGGGGACACAGGCAGAGTTAATGTGAGTTAGGAGTTATTACCTCCCTAACAGCACTTTGTGAGAACATGCTGCTCTAAGCATTTGCGGCAGCAGGGGTTAACTGATTAGAAGGAGAGAGAGATAGTGCAACATTAGTGCTTGCAAATGCACATCGTAAACAAATGTAAGTAAGAAAGAAAGAAATAGAAAAGAAAGAGAGACATTTGCCCTTAATCTCCTTCAGTGACCAGAGTATCAGGTGTTGACTTGACAGCTAAAGGAAGAAATGTAGGTTTTTTTTTTTTAAAGTTAGCAAATCCCTTCTCTTTCAGCTATTTGTCCTACATCGGTAATACGGAATGCAGCGGGGAGTACACCCATTAATCCTTTAACCACAAACTCCTGCTGGGCAAGTCTCACATTACTCTTAACTTTTAGCAGGGTGCATTTAGCCCATTTGTTACACATGGCAGGAAAGCCAGGGAAAGAAAAGGGAGATTATAATGAACAACTAGGATTCCACTTGCACATTTTATCATTATTTATTATTTATATAGCGCAAGCAATGTGCTTGATGCTGGAACAGTTTTGATTAAAGACAGATCCTTGCCTTGAGGGGCTTACAATCTAGGATGGACATGGGAAGGAGAGACAAGAGGGAGGGGAATAAGACAAGGAGACATTCGTGAAGCTGAGAAAATGCAGGTGCACATACTTGGCTTCGTTACAAGATGGATGCTGGACGACAAGACAGTATAAGGAGAAGGCTAAATGAACAATCCATGGGGTGATGAACTAGGGAAAGCCGAACTAAGAGGTAGTGGGTTTTTTAGGAGGGATCTGAAAGTTGGATGAGAAGGAACAGAGCGTATATGCTCAGGGAAGGAGTTCCAAGCATAGGGGGTTAAGAGTTAACGCTAACCCTCCTCCCTGTGCTGAAAGCATCATGTAAATGAGACCTACGTTATGGCTGCTTTCTGTGGAGCTGAGAGAGAAGTCTCCTCATAGCATGCCAGTGCTGGAGCAGCCATGATGCCACTGTGACAATTCCCACTGGAATCCTATCACCAGGCTTTAACTTTGTGAAAAAAGTGGATGAACGTGTCCCAGGGAAACAGCTCTGCCTTGCTGGTACTATGCAATTTACCAGTGCGACGTAATGCCAAGTGGCCTGAGGGAGTAAGAGATCAGAAGTTTCTGGAATCTGCACAGACAGGGAAGGAAGACCGTGAACCAGACTGACTGATAGTGATATAGCGATACACTAGGGGACTAGCTGTTGCCTCACACTCTTCTGGAGGACAGTGACTTAATAAGGGCAGAGGCCTCCCAGCCAATCTGAATCTGGAGACTATAGGGACAAGGAAGTAAATAGGAATAAAAGCAATTATTCTGATATGTGCCCAAGGTGCAGCCCGATGTAATTAAATGACAGGCTGTAAATAACAAAAACTTAGTTTGCATTACTTCAGTGGCTTGACTGTAGCTGATAAGGCACTAGGACAAGCTCTATGGAGCGAGACTGCCATATTTAAGGCAGGGCCCAAGGGTGGGAAGAAATGAGTGACAAATTATTTAGGAGGAGTCTGGGAGATGGTTGGCCCCCACCCTCCTGTTGTTTTGACGTTTGTGTAAGACCTAGCTGTTCCGCCAGGCTTTTGGCGAGGGGGGGGCAGGGCGGGTAGGGTTTGGGAGGGAGAGGAGTTTTATTATTTGTTTTAAAATTTGTTGATTTGTTTTTAAATGTTTTATTGTTAATTTTTTTTCTGTGTTGTTTGCCGTCCTGAGCTGTCTTTGGGCAGGAGGGGCGGGATATAAGTTTTAAATACATAAATAAAATAAAACATGAGTGTCTGCCTCCCCTTGTAGGGTTAAGCATTAAAAGCATCCCCATTTTGAGTGAGAAGACAATAATTATAGAGTTAAGGGCATTGCATTTTCCTTCAAGATGCACATGGTAGGTGGTCTGGATAAACCAGGCAAAGGTGACACTTTCATGTCCCCAGGGTATACCTCACACACCGAGCCCTTCATTAAATCTTTGTAGTTGATATTTTTAGCGTCTCTTGTGTGCCTTGTATTTATTCTGCACAACCCCTCTGCTGCAAAGCACGATTCCTTATACAATGCCTCCCTGCCCCCTGGAGATAAACAGAGGATGGATCGCGGGGTCCCCTGTGTACACGTACCGCTGTTTATATTTTTGCTCTGCAGTCCCTTTGGTACCATTCCCTTGTGCGTTAGTTAACAGCTTCAAAGAAGCAGCCCTTGGCAGCGGTTATGTTGTCCCAGTTCTATGTTACTGGGGGAAGAGGATGTCAAATGCTGAACCTGCCATTACATCGACGTTACACCTCAAAAATAGAAACTAAGTCTGGGAGCGCCTCCTATATCAGCGTTCTTAATAAATGTATCTTTGTATGACCAGTAATTAATGCAGACAGTCCGGAGAGACTATTCCAGTCGGCAGGATCCTATTTAGGGACTCAAAATCCCACATCAGTGATGAGCGCTATCCATTTTGCGTTTCCTCTGGAGGGTTTTAAATCTTCCACCAGCTGTGCTTCAAGGTCATATGCACAAGTTTCCCCTCGCCCTGCTCAAGCTTTTTACACAAACCATTATTTCTGAAGGCTAAATTCACTAGCTGCAGTAAGCTGGCTGGCTGGAAACCATTCTCTCTAAGGCTGATATTTCACTACACTAAAAGCAGCCTGGGATGCCATTTTCTATACTTCCTTGAGTTCCATACCACCTAAACAAATTTAAGAAGTGGAGTATGGATCCTAACTCTGTTTTTGTTAGGCCTCTGTATTCATGTTTGGATACAATCATTCTTCTGGCATAAACAATTGGAAAAAAGCGTTATTACAGACTTGATCTTGTATGTTGTTTTATTCATTTCGGCGATGTCCTGTTGGTCACGCCATAAACAAACAATTTGATTTGACTTGATCTTGCAAGAGCTTGGGCATCCAAGCCCGGGAGAGCACTTGAACACCTCCCTTGAACTTTAATTTCAAATACATGCTTAAGTGTATAATCCAAAACCTAACACAGTCAGTAGGAGATTTTGCGTTTACTCCCATCAGCCTCTGACAACTCATTCACACATCACACCACGCCCTTCTCCCTTCAAATAATCTGTGTTTGCCTCATCTCATAGCAACGCATTCACATAGCTGATGATTCTCCTGCATTTCAGCGATCCCGCATCAGGTAGCAGAGAACAAGGGATCAATGAAGAGTCCAGGATGTGGTGAGGATTCCACACAACACTCAGAAGGGGAGTAGTGGTGTAGCTACTCTGAAAGATTGCTGGTTAACGAAGCCTTGAGTGTGTCTAGTTTTGGTTCATGGCTCCCCTTAGCATGATATCGAAGCAGCACCATCTCTAATGCCATGATGGGGAATGTTCAGCCTAGGGGCTGAATCCAACCCGCATTTGTTTTGCATTTGGCCCCTTTTCCAGACCCAGGACCCTGGTCCATGGATCCACTCCCTACTTGCAAGCAATTATTTATTATAAACATTTATATAGCGCCAGTCATGTGGCCTGGTGCTGTACAGAACATAGAATTAGACGTGGACCCTGCCTGTGGCTTACAATCTAAA
>QEPC01007512.1:15255735-15270005 GCA_003113815.1 Sphenodon punctatus
GGGGGGGGGGGGGGGGGAGTCCCTCGGAGGAGCGGGTCAGCGAGGGCGGTAGGGAGACATATGGTCCCCCGCTTGCAGACCCATTCCTCCTTACTCAGCTCCGCAAAGAGCTTGGTCCTCCTCGCACACGGCAAGTGCCACGACGAGGGGGAGACGTTGTTTGGTTAAAGGGTGGTAATCGATGGTGCATCGAAACCACGCCAGTTTGTTTGATGTTGAAGTACCAGATGCACATCTCTGTAGGCGATTTGCCCCACCTAATTGCAATTAATTTAATCTGGTTTAATAAAGAGTGCAGCCGCTTAAACCCCAACATTTGGTGTCCTGTCTCCTTTCGGTGCATCGGCAAAGGAGCGCAGGCAGGGAGGGGTGGGGGTCTCCCAGTCAACACTACAGCTTTAACACCAGCTAGGGGGCAGGCACTATATAAAAAACCCACAAGCTGGTGTCCCCAAGCTTTTCGGGATGACAGTTGGCACCTCAGTGCCACAGCAGGGCCTTGATTTCTTGGCAGTAGCCAAACTGTCCCTCCAGCTTCCCTAAGTGGCTGCCCTCAGTTTTTAAGTTTGCCCAGCAGGAAGAGAAAGAGGAACAGAACAAAGTCTAGGCTTGTGAGTCTGCCTGCATTTGTCTTCTAAGCTCGCTCCCAGCTGGGCAGGCCTTCCTGCGACTGAGCCATAGCCCATTCCATACAGAAGCCTGAGCATTTTGGTACCTTAATCCGTACTGCACACGTTCAGTACCTCAACCTGTACCTAACCTGAATCTGTACCTTAGCCTGAGTGCCAGGACCTGCTACCTATCTGCTTTGACTCTGCCCCAGACCCGATCCTGCTGCTTCTCTGCACGACCCAGACTGTCCCCAACACCACAGCTTTAGGAACCACAAGCTCCGAGCTTGTCCCTGCTATTCTGGACGCCCTCAAATATGGATGCTTTCATCGTCCCACAATGTGTCTAGATTTGTGGATCTCAATGGAATCTATGTAGCACCCGAGCTGGCAGGAGTTGGATGCTGAGTAGCCTTTAGTCAGGGACGCAGGTGGGAAACCAGTATGCCTTCCTGGCACAATCCAGCCCAGATGTCTCTCCAAAATGTAGGCTGATGTCTATAGTTAGGATCCTATTTCAGCTTGATAACCTCCCCGACACAGTGACAGACAAAAGGCCTAGCGTGCTGAAAGCTCCTTTTCCCTCTCCTTCTAGAACTAACACGCTGCCAATCTTCAGCTCACTTTCTCCCTCATCGGGGGCCACTGATGGCATAAACCTGCCAGGCACGTAGAACTTAATGGCCTAATCCTCCTGATTTCACAAAGACCAGATTAGCTTTAAGTTAAATACTCTTGTTCCTTCAACTTCCTCCTTGTCAGGATGCCAAGGCAAGCTCTTAATCGTATGAAAGAGCCCGGGGACATTCCGATGCCGCCACGAGAAGACAGGAGGCAGCCCGGGATGTCAAGATAAGGCGGAGGTATTACGCTAATCTCACAAACCTGGGAATGTAAATGCAAACAGGCATCATTGTTGTTTTGCTCTGGAGTTGCTATAGGGAAGCCATTAAGTAAAACCAGGACTCGGGTCATTAGCCGTCACCCGCTTGGCATCTCTCAGGCTCAGTCACTGTCCACATATCGGCACAGGCCCTTCACCAAATTCTCTCCATTGCAAAGTAATCAAATAAGCTTGTCACTTAAGACACGGTGCTGACTTCGTCCAGCTTGTCGACGTTGGCACTTTTAAATAGAGACTGTTTACATGATCAGGCAGCCCCTAGGGTTGCCGTCTGTGGCGTGATTACTTCAAAGTATCTTACTTTGTAAGTGTTCACACAAAGACGGAATGAGGAAGGTACCCCAGGAATAAATGATGGTGCCATCTGGGGCCCAAGAGGGTGTCTTTGGGTCACGTTGACTAAGGTTATGTTCACATGAACAGGTGAATTCCTGCCCCAGGGAACTGAAGTGATAATAAAGTCAAGGTGGAAGCTGAGCCTGGCAATTAGCTTGAGTTAGTGTTGTGTGGTGTGCACGGGTGGATCTAACTGGAGGACAGGGGGCAACTGTCTTCCTCACAGTTTTTAGGCACACAAATAGGACCTTTCTGATAAAGCCCTACCCACCTGGATGAGCAGAGACATAGCTAGGATGGAATGGGTCCAGGTGCAGAAGAAAGAATGGGCCCACCTGAGGTACTTAGCAGGTCTTCAGTGGGTGCTAATCACCCATTGGCCTATGCACACATTCCACATTGGTGTGGGCCCCTTGGCTTTTGAGCTCCAGTGCAACTGCTCTTCCTGCTTCTATTAGAGCTAAGCCCTTAAGGATGAGCGCAGTGGCAGTGCGTCCCTCCTCCTCTCTACCTGATCCAGAGCAGGAGCAGCCCCTGACTGAACAGAAGTAATGGCTGCAAGCAAGACCAGCCATCTCTGGACTGAAGCAACAGCTAGGGTTACCATGTTTCCAGATTAGACCTTGTGTCTTTGGGTTCTGCCAGATCACTGTAGCAGGGTCTGGAGCAGGCTATTGGGGCTGCGGGCCCTTTAAAAATGCAGCACCAACAGAGGAGTGAAGGTGCTACGTGGGGCTCAGGCGCTGCATTACAGGACAGCACCTGATTTCCTAACACCTTAGTCTGGGCGTGGCTGAGCCAGCCTAAAGGTTGAGAGCTCAATAGGANGGGCGGTAGGGAGACATATGGTCCCCCGCTTGCAGACCCATTCCTCCTTACTCAGCTCCGCAAAGAGCTTGGTCCTCCTCGCACACGGCAAGTGCCACGACGAGGGGGAGACGTTGTTTGGTTAAAGGGTGGTAATCGATGGTGCATCGAAACCACGCCAGTTTGTTTGATGTTGAAGTACCAGATGCACATCGCTGTAGGCGATTTGCCCCACCTAACTGCAATTAATTTAATCTGGTTTAATAAAGAGTGCAGCCGCTTAAACCCCAACATTTGGTGTCCTGTCTCCTTTCGGTGCATCGGCAAAGGAGCGCAGGCAGGGAGGGGTGGGGGTCTCCCAGTCAACACTACAGCTTTAACACCAGCTAGGGGGCAGGCACTATATAAAAAACCCACAAGCTGGTGTCCCCAAGCTTTTCGGGATGACAGTTGGCACCTCAGTGCCACAGCAGGGCCTTGATTTCTTGGCAGTAGCCAAACTGTCCCTCCAGCTTCCCTAAGTGGCTGCCCTCAGTTTTTAAGTTTGCCCAGCAGGAAGAGAAAGAGGAACAGAACAAAGTCTAGGCTTGTGAGTCTGCCTGCATTTGTCTTCTAAGCTCGCTCCCAGCTGGGCAGGCCTTCCTGCGACTGAGCCATAGCCCATTCCGTACAGAAGCCTGAGCATTTTAGTACCTTAATCCGTACTGCACACGTTCAGTACCTCAACCTGTACCTAACCTGAATCTGTACCTTAGCCCGAGTGCCAGGACCTGCTACCTATCTGCTTTGACTCTGCCCCAGACCCGATCCTGCTGCTTCTCTGCACGACCCAGACTGTCCCCAACACCGCAGCTTTAAGAACCACAAGCTCCGAGCTTGTCCCTGCTATTCTGGATGCCCCCAAATATGGATGCTTTCATCGTCCCACAATGTGTCTAGATTTGTGGATCTCAATGGCATCTATGTAGCACCCAAGCTGGCAGGAGTTGGATGCTGAGTAGCCTTTAGTCAGGGACGCAGGTGGGAAACCAGTATGCCTTCCTGGCACAATCCAGCCCAGATGTCTCTCCAAAATGTAGGCTGATGTCTATAGTTAGGATCCTATTTCAGCTTGATAACCTCCCCGACACAGTGACAGACAAAAGGCCTAGCGTGCTGAAAGCTCCTTTTCCCTCTCCTTCTAGAACTAACACGCTGCCAATCTTCAGCTCACTTTCTCCCTCATCGGGGGCCACTGATGGCATAAACCTGCCAGGCACGTAGAACTTAATGGCCTAATCCTCCTGATTTCACAAAGACCAGATTAGCTTTAAGTTAAATACTCTTGTTCCTTCAACTTCCTCCTTGTCAGGATGCCAAGGCAAGCTCTTAATCGTATGAAAGAGCCCGGGGACATTCCGATGCCGCCACGAGAAGACAGGAGGCAGCCCGGGATGTCAAGATAAGGCGGAGGTATTACGCTAATCTCACAAACCTGGGAATGTAAATGCAAACAGGCATCATTGTTGTTTTGCTCTGGAGTTGCTATAGGGAAGCCATTAAGTAAAACCAGGACTCGGGTCATTAGCCGTCACCCGCTTGGCATCTCTCAGGCTCAGTCACTGTCCACATATCGGCACAGGCCCTTCACCAAATTCTCTCCATTGCAAAGTAATCAAATAAGCTTGTCACTTAAGACACGGTGCTGACTTCGTCCAGCTTGTCGACGTTGGCACTTTTAAATAGAGACTGTTTACATGATCAGGCAGCCCCTAGGGTTGCCGTCTGTGGCGTGATTACTTCAAAGTATCTTACTTTGTAAGTGTTCACACAAAGACGGAATGAGGAAGGTACCCCAGGAATAAATGATGGTGCCATCTGGGGCCCAAGAGGGTGTCTTTGGGTCACGTTGACTAAGGTTATGTTCACATGAACAGGTGAATTCCTGCCCCAGGGAACTGAAGTGATAATAAAGTCAAGGTGGAAGCTGAGCCTGGCAATAAGCTTGAGTTAGTGTTGTGTGGTGTGCACGGGTGGATCTAACTGGAGGACAGGGGGCAACTGTCTTCCTCGCAGTTTTTAGGCACACAAATAGGACCTTTCTGATAAAGTCCTACCCACCTGGATGAGCAGAGACATAGCTAGGATGGAATGGGTCCAGGTGCAGAAGACAGAATGGGCCCACCTGAGGTACTTAGCAGGTCTTCAGTGGGTGCTAATCACCCATTGGCCTATGCACACATTCCACATTGGTGTGGGCCCCTTGGCTTTTGAGCTCCAGTGCAACTGCTCTTCCTGCTTCTATTAGAGCTAAGCCCTTAAGGATGAGCGCAGTGGCAGTGCGTCCCTCCTCCTCTCTACCTGATCCAGAGCAGGAGCAGCCCCTGACTGAACAGAAGTAATGGCTGCAGGTCCCACCCTTGCTGCAAGCAAAACCAGCCATCTCTGGACTGAAGCAACAGCTAGGGTTACCATGTCTCCAGATTAGACCTTGTGTCTTTGGGTTCTGCCAGATCACTGTAGCAGGGTCTGGAGCAGGCTATTGGGGCTGCGGGCCCTTTAAAAATGTAGCACCAACAGAGGAGTGAAGGTGCTATGTGGGGCTCAGGCGCTGCATTACAGGACAGCACCTGATTTCCTCACACCTTAGTCTGGGCGTGGCTGAGCCAGCCTAAAGGTTGAGAGCTCAATAGGAAGAGAGGCGGGAGCTGGAGGAGAGCTCTGCCTCAGCCACAGGAGATACTTGAGAGGTGTTAGGGGAGACAGGAGCGTCAGTATGGCTCCAGTCTCACACACAAGGGTGGCCTTAGAATCTGTGGTGCTCAGGGTGGAGCCCCTGCAAACTCTGGGCCTTGGTAGCCCTGCCTCCTCAGAGGTACCTTGCGCAGAGCCCTAGCGGAGCTCATGTTTGGGGCCCTGCTGGAAGGACGTGGGGACCCTGCACCCACCCCCCTGGTGAAAAGAGGGGCCACTGCAGGGCCCTCAGAAGTAGAGAAAATAGCGGGTGGTCACGCTGTGGTTAAGGCCGGCCCTGCCCACACAAACGCTGTTCAGGTGGAGGTGACGGAGCTGCGCGGTCTGGCGGGCTGCAGGAGGGATTGGTGCCTGGCCGCCAGAGTATGGTTACTCGAGAGAGATTGTGAGGGGCTAATCTCTGGCCTGACCAGAGAGGGGTCGAGATTGAGAAACTACAAAGCCTCAAGGGTACAGACTGTGGACAAAGAGTATACAGAACTGTGTAGATGGTGATTGTATGGAGAAATAAAGATACTTCAGCAAAGACTCCCTACGAGAATGTGATTGGTGGTCAGCATCCTGCAAGGACTCACACCAGGTACCCTCTACCCAGTTACGATCATCTCTTGGTGAAGCGTGTATTTTCCCAGGGTTATCCAGGGTGCTGGAGGACTGGCAGGGTACAGTAGAGCGGTCGTCCCATTGGGTCCCTTTACTACGTCCCCTTTTGGTGTAGCCCCATTCTTTTCAAGTCAGAGCATCTGGGAAGACAGCAACAGCTGCCGGTCGTCTCCCCCTGCCAAAGCAGCAGAAGCTCCTCCTCAGAAGAGGGACCTGCTCTTCTCCCTGAGCAAAGCAGTCACGCTTCCCAAGGACTATGGGACAGGCCTTGGCCATCTCCCACACTGGTCTCCTCACTAGCTGCCAGGTGGTGTGAAGGCATCAACTCATGACAAAGTGAGGAAATGAATCTGAGCTTCCTCTGATGTGTCTGAGGAGAAGCTAAACCCAGTGGCAGTCAAAAGAGTCACTCAACACGGAGACTGCTTTCCAACTTTACATGGGAGGGGAAACTGCACAATCGTCACGGTGGCTCTGTAATTGCAGAATGCACTAATCCCCTTTTAGCAGGTGAGAACACTCGCACGTGAGTGACCAGGTCCCCAAATGTAGCCTTTACAAGGAGGGGTGTTCTCGTGTGCTAGAAGGGGATTAGTACATTCTGGCGGGCACTGATCCCCACACTTACAGAGCTGCGGTGGCGACTGCACAAGTCCCTGCCCCTCCCATCGGAAAGCAACCACAGGTGCTGTATTTTGTTCCTGTTAGTGGGTGTTCTCTCTCTCTCTCTGGCTGTTTTTAAACAGACCTCCACTGGGCGCCGGTCCATGTACGTCTGATGGAGCGCTGCTGAGGGGTCTGTGTGTGGGAGGAGGGCACAGATGGGTCCACACCCATTTCCACCCATCCCCATGCATGGAACAATCTGTCTTTTTGCCAAATGCTCCATGAATAGGCGTGGGTGGAGGTGGGTGGAAATGCGTAGGTCATGGGAGCGCGCACCCACGTAGGGCTGTAGCGGAATGTCGCAGCGGTAGCTATTTCCGCCGGAAACAGCATTTCCGCAATTAGTGGTACGGCGCGGCAGAGGCTTTTATTCTGCTAGTTTCATTCCACTACTGCAACAGGCTTCGCAAAGCGGAAACATGACATTTTCGCTACTTCCGCCATTCCACCAGCGCCACAAAATAGCGGAACAGCGGTTTTCTGACAGTTTCCGTAATTTTTCCGCAATTCCGCAATTTTCAGAATGCCGGCGGAATTAGCGGAATGTCCGCAGAAAAGCTGCGGTGTGACGCGGGCAATTCCGAAATGGCGGAATGGAATCGCGGCACGGTAACAGCTGCTGCCACATCAGCCCTACACCCATGCACCTCCAAATTCAAATGGGATGCCCACGTGTTCCATGGGTGGACAAGTGGGAGCATCCTGTTTAAAAATGGCCTCTCTCTCTCGAAGGCTGCATTCCCATCTAGGTGGCAGCAGAGGGAGCAGCGAGGGAAGTTTCGGCAGCACGGAGGAGCCAGCTGACGGGAAAAGAGCTGGTGCGAACGTGGATCTGCCGCGGCTTCTCTTGCGCATGTCAGGGCAGGATTTTGTGCCCTGACATGCACAAGAGAAGTCATGGCAGATTCCCTTTTCCTGTAAGCCGGCTCCTCCCTGCTGCCGCATATTCCCTCGCTGCTCCCTCTGCCACCGCCGCAGATGGGAATGCAGCCGCAGACACACACACGCCAGCATACCGCTCAACTCCTAGACTCCGACACCACTAGAAAGACACACCTAGCCTTACACACCTGGCCTTGAGGCGAGCCTTGATGACATGGATAATAAACATTTGGAAGGAATATAAAACTCATCCTGCCTAAGAGCTTATCAATCACTCAGTTAAAGTTCTAGAGGAACGTAGCCACCTTTGAGGGCATGTTTTCCCCTCTCCTTTCTGAAGTTCTAGAGAAGAGCCTCCCCTTGCCCCCTCACCCAACTCTTTGTTTTGCAAATTAAATCAATCATGGTGAAGATAATCATTAAGCCCAGTTTGCTCAAACTGCAGCCCCAGGCACATAGCAAGTTTTAAGTGGGTGTTATGCACCCATTAACTTTTCCCCAGTGGGTGCTTGAGCTTGCAGTACCCACTGTGCCGGCGTTCACAACCATTCATACCCACAAGGCATGTCTCATTCCTAGCTGCTTGGAACACATTGGCTGCTACCTGGGAACACAGGGACTGTTGACCCTTGTCAGGGTCCTTGTATCAATATACTTGCATGACACACATCACTACGTCTTGCCGCTCTACTAAGCTATGCTCTTGTTGCCATCTGAGATCCATGCACACCACTACTTCTTTGTGACCCACTTTTTTCTTAACGCTAGCAATGACTACTATTCCAGAAAGTGACATGGTTAACACCTGCAAAAACATTAACGATCCACAAGATGTAGCAGCCAAGCAAGGGAATTGCTGACTTGCTCCGGGTGGTTAGTAGAGTCTAGCGCTAACACTTTCCTTTCCCCAGTCATTTCCCGCTCTCTTTATTGTCATGGTCATTAGTACGTGGGGGGAGGAAGGGGAAAAACAAAACTAAAATGTAAATTCCCCCAAGCAAAGAAGGTAAGAGATGTCAAGAAATTATTTCTGCGGCCAATGCAAATACAGCCATCTCTGGGGTGGAATGCAGCACCAATTTTAAATTGAACAGCAACATGGTTTACATGAAACTGCACAGTGGGTGTTACCAGAGGCCCCTTTATTTTACAGGAATGTTCCTTATTTCAGACCCCTCCCCTGAACATAATGGATATTAGGGCTGAGACAAGAGAACGTGTTCCTGCTCCACAGGGAAAGACCGACCTTTCAGGAGCGCGTGCCAGGGCTTGTCGGTACTTCGTTGGTCTCTGGTGAATCAGCGCTTCAGCCACTGTTTACATCGGTGCTTGTGATTTTTCCCCCCTGGTTTTTCCCATCAATTTCATCACATTCTGGCATTTTCCATCTCTCTCTCTCTTTTTTTTTTGTCATTTCCCAGCATTTTTTCATCATTTTTGCCATGTTCTTCCCTTTGTCGCAACTTTCCTGGACTTTTACAACAGTTTTACAGCACGTTTGTGGCAATTTTCAGCACTTCCCCAACACCTGTGCATCTCCACAGTCCTTGGGGGTGCACGCGGGGTTTGGGATCGACCTGGTACGAGCTGTGTTCAACTTGCGAAAAATAGCGACAAATGATGAAAACAGTGAAAAAGCCAGTAAGTTTCTGCATTGTGCTACTGAAGGCAAATGACCTGTCTCCGATGGAAAAAAGCATTTGCCATGATTTGTCGCTTCAGGTCTAATTATGTCCCTAATCTGAGAACCTCACAGTTCCACAGAACATAGTGGACACCCTTACTTCAAAGCCCCGCAGCTCCATAGAACATAATGGAACTCCCTTTATTTAGTATTTATATAGCACTATCAATGTACCTGGCATTGAACAAATCACTAGTTAGAGGCAGGCTCCTGCCACAAGGGGCTTAAAATCTAGGACAGACAAGGGAGTGGATCAAGGGAAAGAGGAACATAGGAAGTGATGGGAATACATTATTTCAGAGTCCCATCGCTCCACAGTGCTTCATATGTAGCTATTCAAGCATACTGTAGCTGTTGTAACATTTATTAATTAATTTATTATTAAAATTTATATGCCGCCCCATCCTGCTACAAGCATCTCGGGGTGGCTAACAGCATTTTAAAATACAAGATAAAATACACTCAAAGTTAAAATAAACCAATACAAAAAAACCAAAAAAGCCCTCCCTAACCCAATCCACCCATCCCATCTCCCACTTGTAGATGTTTTAGCTGAATTCATCCTGCAGCCAAGCAGGGGGTCAGACTAGATGATCCTGAAGGTCCCTCCCAGCTCTAGCGTTCTATGATTCAATATTTCAGAAATATTGACAGAGCGCACCTACTGCAAGGGGGACGTTAGGCCAGCAGACAAAGGGTATTTTTTTTCCAGACGTTACGCTGGGCCGATTCACCACAGCGAATCCCCGGTGGGGGTGAATGAAATAACCACCCCCGTGGTTAACAAATGGCCCGAACAGACATGCCAGCTGATCCCGGCGGGGAATCGGAGAGGGGGCGGGGCCACATGGCCCCGCCCCCCCATGCTCCACTGCCACCCACCCTCTGGGGGGACAGGCAGGCGCCGCAGCCAATGCGGCCGCAGTGCCCAGCTGCTTTGACCACAGCCCGGAATCCCGCCGGGGATCCCGGGCCGTGATCACTAGCCAGACGTTACTTTTTATTGCTTCCCGCCGTGAATCACTTTGACCACGCTTTCGGAGCTCATCCCGCCAGGAGCCCGTTGAAATTGACCCCATGTGGGAATCGGCCGTGGTGAACATCTGGCGGCCGCCTAACAGACGTTCAGGGCGCTTTGGCCCCGCAACGAAATTGACCGTGGTTCACTGTGGTTGACTGTGATCCCGTAATGTCTGAAAATACCCAAAATCAACCAAAGTGAAATTTGACCAAGAAACCGGAGTTAACAGCCGAACTCTAACAATACTTTAAAAGACCATAGGTGGTTAAAAACTGGGTTTTGTGGCTCATCCAGAGATCACATCTCAAGTCTAGAGATGCTCCCAGCAGTAGCATCACGTTGTCTGAGGTTAACTTCTGTGATGTCTCACGTGATAAACACTAGGCAATGCGTGGTAGGAGCACATGTAAAATATTCATGGACTGCCTTGAAGTTGTTCATTCAAGACATTGGGACATCACGGAAATCACCCCTGCATGGAAGTCTCCAGGCGACCCCACAGTACTGCAGTGAGGGGTTCCCTCTACTTTTGAAAGCAGTCTAGGAAATGTTTGCAAATACTGTGAGCGAGTACAAGTATTCATGGGTGGGGAATCTTCAGCCCCATGCTCTGCTTCTGACCTAGGAGCCACTGACCTTCAGCTTTTGGAGTTTCCCCCTTCCCATCCCTGTTCATTGCTGCCTGATCTTTGAGCTCTGCAGGCCACCCGATGGCCACAGACTGCTTCCAAAATGCCAGCTACATAGGCAGAGCATGAGGCCACATCCCCCACAGGGCACTCCAGCCCTGTGGAGGCACAGATCTGTCCCCCTGGGGGAGTAGGGAGTCAAAGACGTCCCGCCCTTGTATTAGACACTGAATGTAACTAGATTTTTTACATCACAATTTAAGCTTGCATTACATATCTAGCTCTCAAGCATCACTCTGTAGAACACCACCAGGCTTGAACATTGATTAAGCACTGACTAAAAGGAAAAAGTGGTACCCTGAAACATCAATAGAAGCTTAGTATCATCTGGCGAGAGTAGCTAGAGTCCCCCAAAGCAAACAGCAACAGTACAATCTGTTACCTGAGGTCTGTGTACTCTTATCCTCACCACATGGACCAGCCAGCTATCATTCTCGACGTAACCCAAGCCAAGCTCGTGCACCTGAGACCTGGCATCTTTTGTGAATGTTACACTCCTTGTCTCTCCCTCTCTTCCCCTTCCTTTGTCCCCGCCCCACCCCTCAGATTGCAAGCCCTAGGGCAGGGGGCGTGTCTATTCCATTACTTTGTAATGCGCCAGGTACATTGCTTGTGCTATATAAATGCTTGCTAATAAAATAATAATAATAAATAATAGTGGCAGGTCATTAGCACACTAGGAGTGTGGCTGCAATGAAAACAGATGACATTCTCTAGTTACTAATGCAGACTCTCTCTTTGGAAGAGGTAACCCACCCAATTATGAATAAATTAGTAATCCAGCTGGTGGTTTCCTTTTCACCCCGACTCCTTCTATCGACTGATTACATCGGCAGTCATTTAAAACCGGAGGCAAGTGATTTATTCAGTGTGTGGATCTACCTGGGGAGGGTTCAGCTGCCTTTTGAAAAGGACTGTTGGTGCCATTTTCAAAAGCACATAAGTTTCATTTCCAAAAATGACGTAGGCACTTAGAAGCCACTGTCAGAGCTACACACTTTGGAACCAGAGTGCCACTGACTTTCAGTGTACAGATTACTTTATCCCTATCTCAGGGGTGAGAAACCTCCAGCCCATGTGCCACATCTAGCCCCATAGTGATTTTTTATTTGGCCCCATTCTAGTTCCTGGATCTGGACCCTGGATCCAGCCTCTACCTCAAGCACTGAAAGAATGAACTTGGTGGAAGGGCATGCACTCAGAGATAGAGGATGAATCCATGACCTGAACCCTCTCCTTCCTTCTCTCATCCCAACCCCCAACTCCTACCTGGCCTTCAGAGCTTTTACTAATAACTTTCACATTCATGGCTCTTCATGGCTTTGCTCCTCCCTATATTTTCTATCCTCATTTCCCACTACGTTCACACCTGAGAACTTCACTCCTCCTCTGCCACCACCCTCACCAGTACCACGGTCTCCTGCTCCCTAAACTCGCAGGTTGGGCAAGAGAGGGCGTGAATGGTGTCATTCACTTGAGAGGGGGATGTGGGGCAAAATAGTTTGGGAATCATTGGGTGAAAAACAGATGCGTGGGTGGGGTGTGGCGGCCACTCTCCGGGTTGGGGAGGGACATCGACCAAAAGTGCCCATGGTCTGAGAGCCGTCCCACTGCCCACACCCGCCAGGTAGGGGGCCCCCCCTGCAACAGATGTGTTGGTGGCTGGCCCTGCCCCACTCTGAGTGCCCCACCCTCCTATCATGGCAGGGAGCCATGGCGCCCACCCCACGGCGGGGCTGAACAGATGCGTTGGCCTGCTGTGGCCTGTGTTGGCGATCCGTAGCACAGAATGAGCACCCGGGATCATCCAAAGAACTCATTCTAGGCCAGTTGCCTACCTGCCCTGTTTTCATCCAATGTGTTATGTTATGATTTTTACATATACATCTATTACAGCACCAGATGTCTAGAAGAGATTTTTTTAAAATTAAGCTACTCAATCCTATTTATTTTTAAACCAGCGAATGATTTGAACTGCGTTTCTTGCGTGTAGGATTGAGTTTCAGCAAACTGTCACTTTCACATAGGCAATAGGGGAAAACAAACAAACAGACGGTTAGACAAGAATCACTGTCAAAGCAGATAACAATCTGACGGTTCCCGCCTCAAGGAATTCCACTGCCACCGATATCTTGTATTGTTTAGAAAAACATAAAGAAGGAGGTTCCTGAGGGGGGGCAGAATCACACAAACAAATAATTGTTTTACATCCTATTAATAAAACATTGACAATTTACATTCCCACAAGAAAGTGTTTGCTTTAGCACTACAGTCTCTTAAGCCAGTTTTATAAAATGACATTTATTGCATGCAGATTAAAAAAAAAAAAATGCATGAAAACTGCTCTGAAAAAAAAAATGACAAACTGAAACCTTCAGTGTCAAATCATGTTGTTTTTAAAATTATTATTATACGTCATTTCTGCAGCGTTGTCACTGCTGAAAGGGGTTTTACAATCCCTATTGAGTTCACCCTTGCAACAATGCTGTGAGGTAGGTCATTATTATTCCCATTTTACAGATGGGGAACCGAGGCTGAGAGACAATGACTTGCCCAAGGCAGTGAGTTCACAGCTGAGATAGGATTTGAATCCCTGGTCTCTCAGGTCCAAGTCTTACGCAGGTTACCCAGACTTACTTCCCTGATAAATCCTGAGCAGATTTTACATAAGCTGATGTACATGGTCAGTATTAAAATTTTCCATATCACTACATTTTCCCTGTCGGAGGAGGGGAGCGGGGCCGGGGTGGATGAGTGGATTTCCAGCCCGGCAGGGCCAAAAGCGGCTAGTTGCCTGGCTGCGTTGCAGGCACGGGCTGCAGACAGCACGCCTAAGGGTTGCACCAATGGGTCCTTAGGCGTGGCCTTTAGCAGGACCTGGAGGGGCGGGATATTATCGATAGCAGGAGGGGTATAACATTGTAGGGTGGGTGGTGGTGGTGGGAGATGGCTTGCTTGTTTTGTGTGGGTGAGGGATGAAGGGACTTGGTTAAGGGGGGAGGGGCTGTTCCCCTCGGTGTGAGGGAGGGGCGAAGCCCTTTGGTGATGGGGGGTTACCATCCTGTGGCAGAGGAGGGTAGGGGTGTGTGGGATGGGGTGAGGGGACTGGGTTAGGGGGGGAACTGCCCTCTGATTCAAGAGGAGGGTAGGGGGCATAGTAGTGGGTGGTGATTTCCCTTGGGAGGCTGGCGGGATGGCTTTCGGGGAGTTGGGTGGGCGGACCGGGTGGGAGGGGGGTCCGCAACTATTGGGGTCATCCTGAGCCGAGGGAATTATGGTCCCTCTGGGAGACAAATTAGAGCTGTGAGGCAGGACAGATGTTATATTCCTGTCC
>QEPC01007512.1:15281237-15298535 GCA_003113815.1 Sphenodon punctatus
GTGTGTGACTTGTGGTTTTCAGCCATATGAAGATTTGGGAACGTGGCTTTTGGGGGCTTGGGAACTTTGGCCAACCTTGGTCTAGAGGATGGTATTGTTTAAATCAAGGATGGAAAAACCTTTTCCCTCCCAAGGGCGACTATTGAAAATGAGTACAAACTGTCAGAGCCAGAAGTTGGGGGTGGAGGTGTTTATAGGGTGCTCTCAGGAACAGGAGGTTCCAGATCATGATCTGTCCTTCATTCTTGTGTGCATTTCCTCATCTCTGCTTCCTTACCCTGAGCTCAGTCTTTCACTGGTTTGGGACAGGAACGGGATCTTGGGGACAGATCAAGGGGGCTGGAAAGGAGCCAAAAGCCATGGACCACATTTGGTCCTTGGGCCTGAGGTTTCTCACCCCTTTTAAGTCCTTCTGTTTTGTGAGGATCATTACTTGACCTGGGACAGGAAAAGACTGCTCAAACAAACAAGGCTGCTTTTTTGTTGCTATAGTGTCCTCTAGGTTTTATTATAAAGCTTGTATCTACTCTTCACTAGACTACTGCCAAAAAAGGGACAGGAGAGGATGGTTCCACTTTGTACCAATGAATTGTTTTCACTGACCGAAGTAACTGATAAACGTGACTGGGAGCCACCAGGAACCAAACAACAGAGTAACCCACAGGTGAAAAGTTTAACTGAGGACCCTGAATGTTTTCTTTTTCTTTTCTAAGGCTGAATCTGGATGGAACTTCCGAGGCGATATATAAACTGGGATATAAATGTAGATCAGCCGTTCTCAAAGTCTGAGGTGGGCCTTCCTGGGGAGTGGGTTGATTCGGAGGGGGGGCGATTGTTCATTCACAAAGGATATTAGTAGAAATAGAGACACTGTCCAAATTCTTTGGGACAAATTTCCAAGTGTTAATGGGGTTGCTACTCCCACAAACTCCATTATTAGTTAAAAGACTGTTGTCACTGCAACACTACAAAAACAGAAAACCCTCAGCCAGGTTTCTGTCATCTTTTTACGTGCTGGGATCCATATAACCTGAGAAGCATAGGAGGCCTCTGTTCCATCGGAGACCATCAGAGTCCATTCCCAGCCTACCTCACAGTTCTAAGCCAATGCATTTCAACTATGACCTGGAGAGATGACTCTGTCCTCTTGTAAGTGTAAATCAATTTCTGAGTGAAGCTACCTTTAGCCATGCCTGCTAGGAAAGGTCATCTGGAGTTCCCATTATTTCTTTCCTTGTTTCAAAGGACTGTAATTGGCCCCTTGGAATTCATATCATGTTGTAACCTGGTGGGCCAGTTAGAAAGTCTGGCTGCAAGACAAAAGTTAAAGGCAGAACTGCTCTCCATTATATTATAAACAGGGGACTACTGAAGCCTCAATATTGAGGAAACTGCTTGAGCTACAGATCTGGAAATTTATCCATGGCTTATATTTGTGGGAACAATCATATGTACAAAGTTTGAAGACGCTCCAGTCAGAAAATCATACGTTATAACTGTTTAAAGTTAATTGGTTGTGGTTAAAATGCACAGCATCCTGATGATTTTGAATAATCGAGATCTTCTCCCCACCCCTGCTGATTAGTTGAGCCCCCAGATTTCACAGTCTTGGTGCATGAGACCTAGATCAAGTGCTGGTGTGGTGTGATAATGATTGGTGCAGCCAAAAATGAGTTATTAAACATTAAAAAATCAGTTCTACTGGCTGGCACATGCGCAATCGAGCAGCCGCTGACCATCATTTGTGTTGGTAAAAAAAACAGCACAAGGAAAGTTACTTGACTTTTCATGCGGAGTGAAAGGTCTGCAACTTTTCATACGAAGTGAAAAGTACAAAGTTGCAGACTTTTCACTCTGTATGAAAACGTGCAGACTTTTCATACGGAGTCACAAGTTTCAGACTTTTCACTCTGAATAAAAAGTTGCAGACTTTTTGGAGTCAAAAGTAGGGAGTGAGGCCAGATGGTAATTGACATGAAACTGACTAGAGATGCCTCTTGCTGACTTTCTGAGGCAAGAGGATAACTGACATGAAACTGACTTGAGCTTAAAGTCTTTGTGACAGGGCTGGCTCCTGATGAAGTTATTTTAAAAAGCAGAGTCAGCTAACTTTCCTTATGCTGTTTTTTGGCAGTCAGCGGCTGCTCGACTGCGCATGCGCTAGCCAGGAGAACTGATTTTTTTAATGCTTAATAACTCCTTTTTGGCTGCACCAATCA
This sequence comes from Sphenodon punctatus, assembly GCA_003113815.1. Classification (NCBI taxonomy): domain Eukaryota; kingdom Metazoa; phylum Chordata; class Lepidosauria; order Sphenodontia; family Sphenodontidae; genus Sphenodon; species Sphenodon punctatus. The sequence goes on from QEPC01007512.1 coordinate 15,283,457, forward strand.
TTATCACACTACACCAGCACTTGAACTAGATCTCATGCTCCAAGGCTGTGAAGTCTGGGGGCTCAATTCAAAATCTTCTCCATGGAGTGAATGAATAAAAGTCATGCAACTTTTCATACAGAGTGAAAAGTATGGAGTGAGGCAAGGGGGTAATTGATGTGAAACTGACTAAAGCTTCCTTTTGCTGGCTTTCTGAGACAAGTGGGTAATTGACACACAAAACTGAATAGACCTTAAAGTCTTTGTGACAGAGCTGGCTGTCATAATTCAAATGACAATTTTTTCAAATTGCCTTAAGTCTGTCTTTTTGCGCAGAATTGCATTGTGTACAACTGATTGTATAAAGTTGTCAACACTGACAATGTCAACAGTTCATTGTGTAACGTGTATACAATTTTTATACATGTAAACAACAGAGTTAAGGCAGTTTGAAAAAAATGTTTGTCATCAAATTATGATAATAAAGAAATGATCAATAAAGAAATAATTGTGATGGTGTAGTTAGTGATAAATATTAAGAGTAAGTATGTATGGTAAGGAATTAAGTATATATATTACATTAATGTTGATGATAAATTACAGAATATAGATAGAAAATCTGTAAATAATTTGCATGCTTTTTGGCATTTAATTTTTGTTGTAATATATGTTAAATGTTTTTTTAATTGTAATTGTATTTAATTTTCATGTTTTTTGGAGTTTAAGTTAGGGGAAAATGTATTTTGTGAAATGGTTTTGAAAAGGAAAGGTTTTTGTTTTAGCAACGGTTCTGCCTTTAACGGTTTTTTAAACTGTAAGGTTTTTTGTTTTAGAAATATATAATTGTTTAAAGAAAGGGGAGAAAGTTAAATGGGGTGTGTCACCCTGGTCTCTCCACAATCCTTGTTGCTACTCCAAGTAAATATTCACAGACTGAGAAATTCACCAATTTACAGTGAGACACAGGCCACCAACACTCTTAGGTCCCTGTGCCTTTAAGTCTTTTTAAACTCCTGGTGTAGCTTTCATTTTACCTCACTGAAACCTCCCTTGGGCTCTAGCTTCTGCCCCTTCTTCAGGGCCACTGGAATTGTAGGCCCCTCTCTCCCCACAGTCCACTACTTTTTTGAGACTCACACAACCCAGATTCCAACAATACCTGTTCCTCATCCTCTCCTGAGGTACTGGTGGTTTATATAACCCTAATGGGTCTCAGCTGTGGTCAAGCAGCCAGTTGGCCCAATCTGGAAATGGCTGTGGGTGGCCGAGTGCTGGCCTACTAGGGAGCTAATCCTGCTATATGCTTCAGGCAACGCTCTGCCACAGGGTCTGAGGGTGTTCTGTGAGGCAGAAGGAGCACAGCTAACAGGGTCTGAGAGAACGAGGTGTCAGGTAGAACTTGCGTTTCTCGCAAATCTCAGCTTCTTGCGGGAGAGCAACCACCAATTTATTTTGAAAGAAGAATTTTAAAAAGCTGAGATTCCTTCAGCTGTATTGCAAGTTTGGGGATTTGGGACTTAAAGAAATCTTGAACCTTTTCCCCTTCATGGGACCACTCTGAAAATTAGGACAAGTGCCATCAACCACATAGAAGTTGGGGATGGGGCTATTTAAGGGATGCACTCAGGAAGAGCGCACCAGGCCATGGATCTGTCCCTGATCCTTGTGTACATTCCCTCTGGGGCCACATCTGGAAATGGAAAGGGGCCATATAAAAAGTAGCTTTGGGCCACATTTGGCCTCTGGGCCTGAGGTTCCCCATCCCTGCCCATCTAAAATGGTAAGTTTCACAGTGGGGCCGATCCCAAGCCCCGCGGATCCCATGGGCGACGTTTCCGTGTGGCACTACGTGCTGGCAATGGCATTGAGCAGCTGCACACACACAAACAGCTGCACACAGGATCCGAGGGGCTTGAGGTCGGTCCCAATCATTTTTCAAGAAGCAGCAACATGGGGATCAGACAGTTTATACATAGAATGTTCGAGGAACTGCTGTTTTAAAGGGTGGAAGACATTTTGCAAATCTTTCCAACAGCTGCATCTATAAAAGAACCTTTTTGTTTTATTTTATTTTTTGGAGTAAATCTTAGTCTTCCATGCTAAGTTTTAGCCTGGCTCATAAAAATTTAAAGTTACCAACCATATAATTTCACCTCAGGGTTACTGGGCCCCGCTTCCCTTATCAATTAACCTGTCAGTTGACAGTTGGGTCTAATTAGTTCCATCCCTTTTTAAATGAAAAAAGTCTGCCTTGAGCAGAGTCTACCATCCCCAGACCAGCTTTACAATCTCAAGCATGTCTCAGCAAAAACCATTAAATAGCTGCAGTAAACTGAACACCAGGAGCAAACTAAAAATTTTCTCTCTTGCTTCAGTAGATAAGGCTAATAAATTATATTTTTGATTTTCTGTATCACATGAGAACGATTGCTCCCGTCTTACTGTACAGTACACAAAACCCAAGAAGCTCTTGGGCCCAATTACCCTTTGTTGCATTTGCTTTAGAAGGACGTTTTTGTACTTACATAATATTGATGTGCACACTGTTGTTAACTACAGATGTTCATAAACCAAACTCCTGGAGAGACGCCGTTGGGGAACTTTTCAATTAATCTCCCCCCCTTACCCCCGCAACTGACAATGCTGTTTCCACATGGCGTTCCTCTGTGAACTGCATGTCCCATACAGACCAGGCCAGGACACCTAAATGAAAATTTCCATTTTGGAGGCACAGTTGGAGTGCATCCAAAACAATGCATTTTTTCAGTCAACTCCAATTTTTCATTTCAGCGAAAAGCAAATGTTTCATGGCTTTCAACAAAAGCTCCAGAACTTTTTGTCTCCCCAACCTTGGGATGAAAACAGGAGTCAGGATTTTGAAACTACCAGAGGATGGAAATTCCATTTCTTGACCGGACCTAATCCTGGATCAAAATGCCACTGAAAATAGCAAATGCCAAGCATGCCGGCAATGGAAATATTCACTGATGGTATCACTCATAGTATTTCACCAGCACTCTGGTGCTGCTGGGTACTGGAGGTCCTTTGGCCACAGATATTGTGGGTCAAAAACAGAACTGGGCATAGGAGCGGCTTTAAAAATTAACTCTCTCTAAATTTGACAGTTAGTAGAAGTAAAGTTTATGACAAAGATTCCCATATGATGGGGTTGTGACCTCCAGTGGTGGATCTAGGCTTTGTGGGGCCTTAGATGAACATTTATGTTTTATCAGCAGATACACTAGTAAAAGCTCCTTGCTGCACACAGCCAGGCCAGTCTGAGCTGCTGGAGCTGAAATCGGAGATTAACTCGTGATCCCCCTTAGCGGCACCAGGGCTCATGCCTCCCCCACAGGCTGCTCTAAGCTCCACCCAAGACACACTGTAACAGATCTTTGCACCCTGGTCCCTAACGACCAGCCCTGTTCGAGTCTCAACATACCTTTCTACACTTGCTTCCAGGCTCTCTGGTGTTACAATCCTTGCCGCTGGTCTCATGCTCTCAGTGATGTCCTGCATTGTCAGGGTCCAGCTAGAACCCCTTGAGTACGCTCGAGCCCTTGTCCCATGCGAGCCTCTCCTGGGGTTATTTCCAATGCTTCCCACTGCTCCACATCTGGCTCCTCCGCTGATCTCTGCTGGCTTGTTAATTTCACCTGGCTGAGGTCAATTTCAAAGCAGCTGTGCTGCATACAGCCACACCTTCTCTCTGTCGTCTCCTCTCTAGTTGCTTGTTGGATTTCCGCCCCGCTCTTCGACTGAATGAAGGTCCCACCAGACCAGCCCACAGGGCCTGCCTCTCACTCAGGCACCGTGCTATCCGATTGTCCTCGGGAAGCCAGCCCTCTCTCACTGGGCGGCATTCTGCTCTTTGCCGACTTTTAATCCGCTGATCTGCTGCGGGCGTCTGCCCCTTGCACCTGCTAACCTGATTGTTTCCAGTCCTGAGCCCAACCCTTTTTAAAGGGCCTCGTTCCCAACATAGCCCAGTCTCTTAAAGGGGCAACTCTTTAAAGTGCTCACTCACTTTTAACCCTTGGAGCAGGGCTGGCTCTCTGCTGCCCTGCTACACCCACCTAACACCCTACTAAGATCCACTAATAGGTCCCAACCCACCGGTTGAGAAGAACCACGACATTAAGAGACTGCGGCTAAAACATGTGCTTTTGAAGTAGAAAAGGAGGATTAGAGGGGTCATACTGGTTTCCTACAGGTGTGAAGGCAACATATGTTGGGAAAACATGTGCTATTTCTTTTGTGTCTAAACCCAAGGCCTCCAAAGCTTATGGAAAGACTTCAAAGAGGTTTGGAACAGGCACTTTAATCTCCCGAGCCTTGTACGTGTTCACAAACAAAATTGCAAGTTTGGCATGTCGGGATTCAACAGATTCCCTTCGCCATTGACACAGTGATGTGTTTAAAATAGACTTAATGATGAACTCTGGCTCTGCACCAACACCCAGCGGAGTTCATTAATGATATCATTTTTGGCAAGCTATCACAAACTGCTCAGCTTTATTGAAAACACATACGTGCAGTCTCACAGATACAGAACTTTCAAACTACATTCTCTCAAGGGTTTTTTTTGGGGGGGAGGGGAATATGAAATTATGGAAAGAAGGCTTAACTTTTATGTAAGTGAGGGCTACAGTAGCAGAAAATGATAGAAAGGATCATCCTGAAGAAAACTTGGTAGTAACCAAATAAGATTATCTTAGAAGACACTCAGTCAGTGTCTGGTAATAAACCCAGTGGGCTGAGACCTCTCCAGAGTTAGTGGCTTATAGATAGCAGTCCTAGGCCATTTTAACACGGATTGGGGGGGGGGGGGGAGGATGGGTGTTTAGCCGCGGTGGGTGGAGCCTCCTCTGGTTTTCTGGAGAGCTCCATGGGTGGAAGTGGGTGGAGATGGGTGTGCGATGGGTGGAGGTGGGAGTTGCGCAGGAACGCACATGCACCCCCAACCATCCCGCTCGATGTTCACACAAGTGAACACCCATTCCCCTACCCACTGCCAGCTGCATACACAGATGCCCACTCCGAACACCGTGCGTGTGTGTGTGTGTATCCGTGTAAAAATGTCCCTAGTTTCAAACATGGAAGTATAACAGGTATAGTTCAAGGACTCGTATGCATTGTGTTTTCCCCATTGGTGGCAATGGCAAAGAACTCAATGAACATGGGTTCCTGGGTATAGTAAGAGATCCAACAGATCAAAATTCTGACCTTACATGTAATTAAGGAAAACTGGTGTAAATTAGCATAATTTTTTTTCAGATTGACACCAGTAGAACTTTAAGGAGAATGTATTCCAGTACATCAGGGTATATCAATCAATTAATCAATTGATGATTTATTACGGCCAAAGACCATATTGCATTAAAAACACGTCATAAAATTAAGATACAAAAGAGCAACCTGCAGGGTGCAAAAACATAAAACACCATGTCTATGATGGTTTATCATTGACCATCAGGGTATATTGCAAATGGTCCAACTAACTTCATTTGAGTGAGATAATAACTAGGGGAAGAAATTTTGGTTTCGGATAGGACTGAAATCGTCTGAAAATGGCTGTTTTGGATTAATCCTAAATTTCTGATGTTTTCGGTTCTAGCGTTTAGTTTTTTTCCATTGATTTTTTTCCCCCATGGATTTCATTTTGGTTTTTTTTGTTCATTTTGTTGTTTTTTTTCAGTGTGGTTTGTTCTCATTGACTTTAATGGGAGAAAAACTGAAAATCTGAAACTAAAATGAGATCCAATGCAGAAGTTGCAAGAAAGAAAAAGAGAAAGAAAGAAAGAGAAAGAGAAAGAAAGAATTAGGTCAGAAGTAGGGATGGGAAAATTGGAATCGGATGAATTTGATTCACCTGATTTGTAATGCTTCTGATTAATCTGATTCCGGTGCATGAACTGATACACCTTGCATTGCCCATTGAACTGAATAGGTTCGGTTTCCCATTCACAAAGTCAATGCAGGAAAAAATACAAACCGATTTTGATCCTATTCAAATCTGAAGCAGTTGAATCAGATTATGATTTTAATCTGATTTCCATCCCTAGTTGGCAGTATTGTTTCCAAGTCAACAGAAGTAATAATTCCACTCTATTTGGCTATGGTCGTGGTGAGACATTGGGTATTTTCAGACGTGACGGGGCCAATTGGCCCCGGCACAGAAACAACCCTTTGATTCCCTGCTGGGGCCACCACATCATGGGCTAACAGTCGTGGTAGCCGATCCCGGCAGGGAATCCGGGGAGGGGGCGGGGTTGCGCGGCGCAACATGCAGCCGCACAGCCCCGCCCCCCCACGCTGCCCTGCCCGCCTGCCCTCCAGGAGACAGGCGAGCGCTGCGGCCAATGTGGCCGCAGTGCCCGGCCACCCCACCCCCCGGCATTGACCACGGCCCGGAATCCCGCCGCAGATTCCGGGCTGTGGTCAGGGGACGGACGTTACTGTCCCCTTCATCATGGGGGGGAATCTCATCCACCACGCGATCGGGGATGGTCCGGGCAGGACCTCTGATCGCGTGGTGAATCTGATTCCCTGCCGCGATTGACTGTGGTAAACATCTGGGTGGGAACTTCCGGTTTCCCAACAGACGTTACGAGGCCATTCCCCACCACAGGGTATTGACTGTGGTTGAGCATGGTCTCGTAACGTCTGAAAATATCCATCATCTGGAATACTGTGTTCAGTTTGGGGTGCCTTATTTTAAGGAGGTCATTGACAAACTGAAGTGGGTTCCGAGGAGAGCGACTACGATGATAAAGGTTTTTGGACAAAACGTCTTACGATGAAAGGTTGAAGAAACCGAGGTAGGCTGCTGTGCTGTCCATGCCTATTCTTAATACTTCCTTCCTGGTGGGGTTGCTGCCACTCTGGGGAGTGGGGTGAGGCTTTCTGGGACCCAGGACAGCACCCACCACCTTTATGAGGGCTGGTCAGTAAGACTGTACCCCCTTGCTGGGGGGAGCGGGATAACTAGGCCGTGAGCCTGGGCCTACCACAGCCCTTGCTATGCCACTGGTTCATGGGTGACAACATATTTGCAATACAAATATATATTTCAATGCAGTTGTTCCACCTCTGTTCTAGAATGTCATCCATTCGCCTGTATGAGAATGACAGCAACGTGTCACTGTCTACATGAGAGGTCGCCCTCCCTGCTGCAATAACTAGCATGCTGTTTCCAAAGCTGTCATTCTTGTGTGTCGGCGCTATCTGCTGTTCAAAGATTTGCTCTGACATAAACCAGTCAGAGTGGAGACGGCTGCTGTCGAGGAGTCTCAGCGCAGCGAGGGCCCGTGTCAGCTACACTGCACTTAGGGTTTATTTCACCCAATTATTTGTTTGTCATTTAAAGACCTTGGTGTCAAGCAGGTATTGTTAAGTTATTTTGGGGCCCGTGATGCACTGCCATAATGAGGTCCTTAGGTGAATACCTACCTTGTCAGTTAAGGCACTAAGATGATGTGCTGTTGAAGGTCAGGATGGCAATTAGATATTTGAATGAGATAAGATACCTGGCAGGGTACGTGAAGGTAAAAGAAACCATCTTCATTTTTAAAATGCCAAAATCTTAGAGGCAGCAGCTACGTTAAAAAAACAAAGGGGGGGGAAAAAACCACCTTCACATGGCACTAGTTGATTATACAACAGACAAACTTAAATTTGCATAATTTAAAAAAGCACGTGGAAAGACAGACTGGATAAGAAGTTATGTTTATCCAATAAATACCGTCTCGGGCTTTCTGGGTAACTGTAACGGTTTACCAGAGAAGGAAAAAACCCTTCAAAGGGATTCAGACACATCTCTCCACTTACAATGAATTAAGAGGAGTTTACACAGCTTGGGGGGGGAGATATCAACACATTCATACATGAGTGGTCCAAGCCCTGCTTACCGCAATAGTGTACATTTGCACACAGCACAGAATACTGTGATATTGCACCTAACATGGAATAGAAAAAAAGCAGCAGGGGTTCCTCAGAAAAACCTCAGAGGTGTTCGATACAAATTAATAAGTACAGGAGGGAATGAGTGTCGTGTAATCCTATTGAAGTCAATGAAAGATAGGCACCCATAGAAGTAACACAAGGGGCGTTACCAGACATAGCAATAAATGTACTGCACTGCCATGGGGTGTTGAATTTGGTGACACCATCCTACAATCTATTCCCACCAGCCATGTGATTATCCCCCCGGCCCCACAACTTGCATGAGGCTAACCCCACCCCCACCTTCCACCCCCATGGACACTGCTACCTCCTCTTCTCTCTCATAGGGTTAGCATATATTGGCTAGTTGGCTACCAAGTTGCCCAGGGAGGTTATGGTATCTCCTTCCTTGGAGGTTTTCAAAACCCAGCTGGACAAGCTTCTGTCCATGGTGCTGGAGATAGGGAGCAGGGGGTTGGACCCTTCAAATCTCTTCCAACACCAGAATTCTATTATTCTGTGATATCACAATGGCATCTGCAGAAACTATCTGGGGCTAGTATGAGAGTGGGTAGAGTCTTCCTGTTTTAGGAGATGGGGACAAAGTAGTTCAAAGTGATCTCCTTTATTGGACCAACTTCTGTTGGCAAGAATACATGACGGCCCAGAAGCTTGCATACTCTCACCAAGAGAAACTCAACCAACCTCTCTCTCATGTTTTCAGGAAGGACGGGATATAAATCGATTAAATAAATAAATTAAATAAATGTTTTAGTAGAGTATCAGGAGGTAAGGTATAAGTGTGGAGCTGTGGCATATCAACCACTCAATAAACTTGTGAGCTTTCCCCCTAATTAACTAGAATACGGACATTTGAATGTAGTGTTAACAGATGTCAGTTATTTAACTTAATTTAATTAATTAATTCATTCATTTCAATTTGTGTCCCACTGTTTCCCTTAAGTCCAGGGTGGCTCACATTTCAACTTACTAACTTTAACCATTAACATCTAACCATTAACATTAACCTAATCAAAGTATTCACGTTAGCAACTAACATTAAAATAATCAGCTCAATAATTTGAGTCATGAGCAGTCTGCTTCTCAAGAAACTAAAAAATCTTATAAAGAACCTTAGAAGTCTTCAAAAACATTTCTCCCAAGGCTTGACCTACTCTAAGGACCCTTTCTCAAATGATGAAACCGCTGTTTACAGTGAGAGATAAAACGTATAACGTTACCTTATTTCTAGTATTGCCTTTGAGAATACCACATGCTTTTAAGTTCTGATCTACACATTAGGAAAATAGTCAATAGAGAGCATTATCAATCCACTTTTCCCATTGAAAGATTAATGACAAGTCATCCTTTCCCCATGTGCTTCTCATTCTTGCCTCTTTGAAATGAAAACTGTTTGGACATTCAAAGATCAAATCTTTCATTCTTGTGACTCCCAGAATTCCACAGACTCCAGGAGAATATAAGGCTAAAGCAGTGGGACCCTAGTGACAAACGGCAGGCCAGACTCGGCCTTAATGCTAATGTGCTGAGCAGGAGAGTAAAGAGAAGTAAAAAGCCTCCCACCTCTTCGGTTGGCTGTGGAAGACTTGTACAAGTTTTGAGCCTCATTGTGGTTTGAAGTACCGCCCCGGTTCCCTGGATATTAACACATAAAACTAGTGCCGAAGGGAATAGTGGGTTCTGTAATTCATGATTATTATTTACATTTTGAAATTGACATTCAAAGATGTGAATGACTTGGATCAGGGGGAGGGGAAGGGGGGACCCTGGTTCAAGTCTCGCCTTAGTCAGAAACTCACTGAGTGACCTTGGCCCAGTCACAATCTCCTCTCAGCCTAACCTACCCTCACAGGGTTGTTGTGAGGATTAAAAGTTGTGTTAATTCGTTGTATGTGAAACGCTCCGAATGCCATGGCAGGGGGACTCTATATAAAAAGATTATTATTAATTATTATTATTATTATTATATCCCTACCTGAAATTGATTTTTTAGGTTTTTGGCTATTTGGTTTTTAGCTTTTTGGATATCTCGTTATTCCTTTCTTTGGTTACTTCATTTTTGGCTACTACATATGCACTAATAGTCAAAATGAAGTAACCAAATAACTGAATATCCAGACAAGCTAGTAACCAAAAAACTGAACAAATGACCTGAAAACCTGAACTCAATATCTGGCAAAGATGGACCCAAATAGCAGGCATTGTTCCTTTTTGCTAGATAAACAGGCACGCAAAATTGACAATTTTATATTATCCACAGATATTAGTTTCAGCAGTACAACTCAATGACATTTACTGCTCCCAAGGGTCCTTATATCTGCGGTGTATTCTTTTAAGTGCAAGTTTACACTGACCAGTTCAACAGCTTTTTGTGGAAGCCTGACACCCACTTGCTGCCTGTGACCTACTGGCAGGAGAGCCAAAACTATGACTAGCCAAATCTGGATTAGAAAACAGCCTAGGACGTACTAAGTCATCCAGCCAATGGCTGAAATAGAGTTCTATTCTATCTTCAAGTACACATGGGCAATTCAAGCATAGTCAGAGTGCGGCACATCTGCGTAAGGACCCAGATCATGAACAACTGAGTGGTTGAAAGTGCTTGGTGATTATAGTAAGGGACGTGGGGGATGTGTCCCCCATACATTTCCTCTCCTCGCGATTCCAGGGCTGTAGGTCAAAGGGATCCAGCACTCCCCATACATTTTAGCCCAAATTTAGATCAACAGCAGCTGATGTTACTGTTTGGGATTTGCCCCAATTTAACAAAGTAGTGTGTAATTTTAAGCATGCAAGTAGCTCCGCTGACTTTAACATGCTTAAATTTAGACATCCTCTGACAAAACTCTTTTGAGGATCAGGCTGGTTAGTCCACAGTGAAGCATGTCTTGCAGAAGGGCTGCCAGAGAGATAAGACTGACTGTATAAATGGGGAGGAGGTAATGAAGGTAACATTTCCCCTACTGAGTTTGGAGGGTAAGGGGCAGTTCTGGCCTCAAAATAAAAAGGAGTGTACGAGAGATGGCATTTGGTTTAACTTAGGCACATACGGGCATTCAATTTATCTTGGGCATATGAGAGCATGGGCCAAAGGGGGAGGGGCTTAGAAGGGGATGAGGGGCAAAGCTTATTTTGGGACTCTTGTTATTCCATTGCATGTTGGTTCAAGGGGGGAAATTTTCTCAGTTGGTACAACACGCATAGAGAACAGCAAATCACGGAGTAGTCCCAGGTTATTACATAACCAGCATTTCAAAAGAGACTTATGTCCCGATTCCCCTTCCACTCATAAATTGGAAGCAAGAGCTTAACTGAAGTACATGCGGAAATTTAAGCACCTGTACTGCCCTGGTACCTTTGCTACGACTCGCATATGTTTAAAGTTCAACTTGTGCTTAAGCATTTCACGTGATAGGACGATGGTGCTTATTCCCTATCGAGCCATAATTCAACTGATGTTAACGAATAATGCTGGTCTATAAGAGGTGTAAGTGAGAAGAGAATTTGGCCCATAGAATGGGCACAAATGGTGTATAGGGGTCCTAGCTTCCAATGAAAATCAAAGAGAAGTGATTAAGTCAGAGGTTCCCAAACTATAGGTTGGGAGTGGGACCAGGACTTACAACAGGCAGGGTCTACAGCAGGAGACTGGGCAAGGGGAGGAGCTAGCACAGCGGGGAGTGTCCAGGGATCTGGGCCATTGCCAGAACAGTTAAGGAGGAGGGGCAAGCAGCAGGCCACACAGGAAGTGTCTGGTTGCACTGCTCCCGAGGGGTCCCCCCTGCTCCACCGTTGCTCCTGTGGACACGGTCATGCCAATCCCCACTGACACCGTTGCTGCTGGCTGTGATCTCGCAGACCGTGGATCTCGCGCACAGCCACATAGGACTCGCGTGCAGCCTCGCTGCCGGCAAATTGTGCCGCACGCAAGCTGCTCGCCTGTGCGCGCACGCAGCTTGCACACGGTGATCCGCAGACCATGGGATCGCGGCCACTGCTGCTACCACTGTGAACCTCAGGACTGGCAGCAGCAGCAGCAGTGGTGGAGGGACCCCAGAGACCTCCCCAGGACTGACAGAAGTGGGGGTCACCCCATCTGCAGGTGAGGTCATGGCCTTGACTGATATTTCATATACTCTGCATGTCTTTGTTCCTGTCTGGATTCATGAAATTGTACTGAAGTCTCAAAATAAGGTTACACAGGTCAAAAGCTTAGGAGCCAATTGCCTTAAGCGAAAAAAATCTACCACAATTAATCTGCCTGTCCTTAAGCACACTATTTGGTTCTTCCAGTTGAGATGTGAAAGCATTTATTAAGATAACAAATACCCTGCAAAGTATATTTGACTTATATAAGGATAAGGTAAAAATAAATAAATAAATCTCCTCGACAATACAACTTATCTTATCTCAGTAACTTATTGCAGCTTGTCAGTGTGTGCGTGTCTGCTTGTGTGAGTTTTACTGCCAAAATAAAATAAATTGAATCAGCTCACACATGATAACATGCTCTTTCCTAACTCATACTAATTGCTTGGCTAATTGATGTTTGTTGAACTTTCTCCATTTCATTGAGTGATTAGGTACAAAGCTAACAGTTGACATCTGTAGGTGCTTAACTGGCGTCTGTAATTACTGTTAATGTTAAATAATTGTTAGTTAATTGGAGTGGTAACTGGCTGAATGGAATCCAGATTGTGAAGTAAAAGAGAGACCTAGTAAAATAAACATACATTTTTTAGAGAAAAATTACAGTGGAGGGACTTAACAATAGTTCAGAGATTGGGGGCTGGGGGTCCGTGGGACTCCTTTGGTTAATTAAATTTTCTGCCAGATCCAAAGAGGGACTTGAGTAATCGTGAAATGTTTCAAGCCAAGAACTTTGTCATCACAACACTTATCCTCCAGTTTTCAACCTTATTTTGACTTGCTTTGCCATGGGTTTTTTTTTTCTGTTATTTTATAGCCCAGTGCTGATAAGTCTTTCAGAGGAAATCAAATACAGCTTAATCTAGAAAACAAATACCGGAGCCAGAATAGATAAAAATTTTGCATTGGTAAATACTGTTGTTTTGCTGGCTGATACCAGATTAGTCTGACTTTGCTAAAATCAACAGTCTCAAATAAATTTTTAAAGGGGCAGGATCAGAAATGCAGAGCAGGAACAGTTGACAGCTCTATGAAGCCAGTGATTCTCAAAGTTTTTTCCTGTGAGACCACCATTTTGAGGCTTCAGTATAATCCCATGATGACCCCAAACACCAGCACAGATATATAAAGTATATTAAGGCCCTGATCCAAGGTGTGTGTTTGCGCGTTTCACATGCCGTACATACCACACACATGGTGTGAACATTGCACATGCTCAGTGCACACCATGAGCACACGTTGCACGCATAGCGTGTTCATGCCTTGCGCGCACAGCATGCACACCTGCCACGCGGACTTTAGATTAGCCTCTAAATACACTTTGGCAACATGACCCTACTTGGGGCGCCATGCCACAGCTTGGAAACCTCTGTATTCAACTGAAAACCAAAAACGGCCAAAGCATCTTTAGGGATGGGACTCTGGGCAAAATTTTGGTTTCAGACAATTTCGGTTTCGGTTCTCATGAATTTCGGTTCTTTTTCTGTTTCGGTACTATCGGATCTTTTGCATTGATTTTTGTACCGGATTTTTAACACTGTGGTTTTTCGATGGGGGACAAACCGCAATGTTAAAAATCCAATATAAAAATCAATGCAAAAGATCCAATAGTATCGAAACAGAAAAAGAACCGAAATTTCGGATTAATCCAAAATGGCCATTTTCAGGTACTTTCGGTGTTATCCAAAACCGAAATTCCTATCCCTAGCATCTATCTAGGATTTAAAGTCCACCATTTAAAAAGATCATTTTAGCTGTTCCAGGTAGGAAAAGCTATTGCCTACAACTGCTTTTTAAGCCCACTTCTGATGGAAAGATGGCTTATATCAGGGGTGGGGAAACTTTTCCCTCCAGGGACCACTTTGGAAATTAGTACAGGCTCCATGGGCCACATAGGAAACGGGGGCAGAGGTGCTTAAGGTGTACGTTCAGAAAGATGAGGGTCCAGATCATGGATTTGTGCCATGGATCTGCCCCCCATCCTTGTGTGCCTGCCCTCATCTCTCCTCCCTTACTCCAAGCTCAATTTGTCAGTGCCGGGGATAGGAAGTGGATTCAGGGGCCAGAACCAGGAACTGGGAAGGGGCCAAATAAAAACTAGCTTTGGCCATGTTCGGCCCCTGGGATGGAGATTCCCCATCCCTGGGTTAAACTACCACATTGTGTGCACGTTCCCCTTCATAAATTTAAATGGTTACACAGTGTGTGCGTTCCCCTTCATTAAGTTTTAATCTCACAATTTCAACATCATTTGATAGAGGGGACAAAGGCCCAAAGGTAAGTGGGCAAACAAAACTGTATGCCACCAGGAGCACCTAGAGGGGAGATATGGCCCCTTTTGTCCTCAAAAATCCTACTGACTTGGATCAAACATGGTCTCCAATTTTATAACTTCTGATCCCTCAAGTCATTTTCAAACGAATGTCAGTGAGGCAAAAATAACCAGGCCCCTCCAAATTTCATAACAGTAGGTGCACCTGGAGGAGAAACAGGACCCCTACTGTAGCCCTCTAAATGCTTTTGACTTATAGTGAACATTGAGTATTAACACACAAAATGTTGCCCCACTTTTGCTCCCATTAGCCCCGATTCGCCTGCTTGTGTGTTGTGGGGCCACCAGAGGTTCACCCTGGGACTGCTCCACATAGGGTCATTGCTGGAAATGCAGTCCACGCTATGTAGGCAAACCCAGGCAAATGCAGGCCAACACACTGCCCATCTGTTGGGGTGCATGTGCGCGTCAAGTACCATAGAGTCGTGGCCAGCAGCCTAGGGTGTCCAAGGAGTGACTACAACTCTATGATGGAGGGCGGGATACTTCTAAAGAAAAGCTTCATGATTGGCTGGTGGAATCAGTGCTCTGGCTGCTGAGATTCTGAGGAGCAGCTGTGATTCAGCTGTTGAGACTCAGGTGCAATGAAATAAGACACAGGACTTATTGTGAGAGTGGGTGTTATTAACACACGATAGGGGAGCACCCCCCCCC
>QEPC01007512.1:15299297-15314603 GCA_003113815.1 Sphenodon punctatus
ATCTGCCGCGGCTTCTCTCTCGCATGTCAGGGTGCAAAATCCTGCCCTGACATGCGCGAGAGAAGCTGCGGCAGATCCCCGTTTGCACTGGCTCTTTTCCCGTCAGCCGGCTCCTCTGCACTGCCGCATCTTCCCTCGCCCCTCCCGCTGCCGCCACTGCAGGTGAGAACACAGCCTTAGCCTTCAACAGCTGAACCACAACTGGTCTCCAGAATTTCAGCAGCCAGTGCACTGACTCGGTCAGCAAATCATGAAGCAAGAGAGATCTCTGTGTGTGCATATGCATGTGCACAGCTGTGTGTGTGTGTGTCTTGTGACTGTTGGCCATATGATGTTTTTGGTACCTGGCTCTTGTGGTTGACAAAACTGGCCAACTGTAGTACAAAGAAAGCTATGATAGAAAATTCATCTATTAAAACAGCTGTGTATACACATACCTCCTCCCTTTGCAGTCGGAGTATAAATTGCGCCGCAGCTGGTGCATATGAAACTTATAGAAGTGACAACTCACAACTACCTTTTTGTTGAGCTGAAATGAATATTCGTAAAATTTAGCAAACCTGTCAAATTTACTGTACCCAAACAGAAAATGGAGAAAGAGATAGTAACTGCTACCCAGTTCTGTTCCATCCATTTTGGTTGTTTCAAATTAGTTTCAGGGTGGTTTCAGCTCAGTTATTTTGGTTTTTCAGTCATTTCAGTGTTTTGGTTATATTATATTGGCAATATTAGTGTTAGGTCTGAGAATGACACAAATACTGAAATGACCACAAAACCAAAACAACAACAACAAAAATAAAAATTAACCAAAACAAAACCCGTGAAAAAAGGGATATGTGAATAGTCATTTCACTCATGGGCCGTTTTTATATGAGCCGCAGGAGCAGGGGGGGAGGGTGTGCGCTCAGCAGCATGGGCGGCACGTGGGTACCGGTGCACATGAGCGCACCCCCACCCCCCATGCATCCCCACACATCCCCACTCATGGAGCAACCTCTGTTTTCACTGGTTGCTCCATGAGTAGGGGTGAGTGGGTCGTGAGAGTGCACATGCACCCCCGCTCACCAGCTGTGGCACGCACACAGGTGGCACCCACTCATGCCCCTGCAGCGGATCTGTGTGGCCATGAGTGGGACCGTCTCATGTAAAAACAGCCATGGTTATTATTTGCATTTTCAGAGGGCTACACACAAACATGCATTTTCTAGAGAGCAACACAAAGTGTAATCCCTAGGCAAAAGTGGTCATTTTGTACAGATGAAGCAACCTTCTGCTAGGCAAATTTGCAACCTCAAAGCATTTGTCTTGCAAAGAATGTTTAGGCCTTCCAAAGGTCGACGCTGGTTAAAGGGTCACGGCTTTCAGTACAACTTGTATGTATAACAAGAACATGGAAATCAGGCCAGGAAAAGATGCAAGCACTTTTGTCACCTTGACTTCAGGGAACCTCCATCCGTCCTCATTTCTCACTCCCCACACAGAACCTCCAAACCCTCTCCATCCCTGTCTCCATGCCTCTCTCCCCCACAAACCCCCAAATCCCCTCTTTCTCTCCTTTGTCCCCATGCCTCTCTCCCCCACAGAACCCCCAAATTCCATCCTTCCCTCCCTTGTTCCCATGGCACGTCTCACTCTCCCTCCCCACAGAGCCCCCAAACTCCCCCTATCTCTCTCTCTCCCCATTTCCACCCTACAGAACCGCCAAACTCGGTTGGTGCGACTTACTCTGCTTGCTTTTTGCTGTGCTGCTCTGTGCCATGTTGTGTGCTCAGCTGCCTTGTAATTACTGCAAGGTTCCCAGGCTGAAAAAGCCCACGCACGCCTTCAGCTCCAGTCAGACACGTGGCTGACAAGAGTTACCACCCTCCACTCCCACCTTTCTCATGCCTCAGCCCTGGGCATCGGCTCCAGCCGCCCAGGCACCCTTTAAAAGAACTCTAATATAGCTCTTCTATCACTCTGCCCCCAGTGGCTAAGAGCCACAATTGCAATTTCCAATTGGTGTTGTACGGACAGTGGAACCAGCCGCACATACCACAAATGGGACCCGTTTGTCCCTCAGAGGCTTCCTCATTTTCCCTAGTCTCTGCCTGCCAATCATGCTAATCAGCCCTCCTCCGGCTCCTCCCACACTGCAGCCTAGCTCACTGTGAAGGAGCACTCTGGCTCCTCCCTCTCACTCCTCCCAGCCCAGTCACGCTGCTGCTAAGCAGGGGCAGCAGCCGTCTCAGCTGACTGAAAACAAACAAAGTGCCACCAGTCAGCACCAGTCAGATCAGCGCACGCCGCCGCGCGTCCTCCCCTAGCAGACCTGGAAGTGTGGGTGCTGCTGGATCTGGAAGCTGCTTCAAAGCAGTGTGGTCAGGCTGGCGTGGCTGTGCAGGCCAGGCTTTTAATAAATAAATAAATAAATAAATAAATCAGCAGCTGCAAGGGGGATCAGGAATCCTGGAGGGGCAGGAGGGGCAGTGCCCCTGATGCTCTTGGGGGCCCACCGTGCCTGACTTATTCCTGATGTTATTGATGGTAACATGTAAGTGTGTGGATACAGGTTTCCACACAGCTTTGTCTTATTAGTTTATAAAGGGTTTCAAGTCACCTGAAGGTCACTGGTCAGGCTTTAAGACTCTCACGTTGAGTGAAAACAAATGTGAGGGCAGCAAAGTGCCTCCCGGGACCACCATTGGGTAGGCCACTGCAGCTGCCACTCCTTGCGTTCCTCCACGCCACTTGTCTAACTGAGGAGCTGTCCACACAGGACAGGACTCCCCTGCAGCTCAGCAAGATCGGGCTCTGGGAAGAGCTGCCACCAAACAGCTGATGAGGGGGCAGTTCTCGGGGGGCCCCCATAAGCTGTTTGGTATGTGCACTCAGCCTGCCAAACAGCTGATCGGGGGCACTCCTTGGGGGCCCCCCATCACCCATTTGGCAAGCTGGGTGCCTGCATCAAACAGCTGGTGGGGGGGTCCCCCAAGGAGCATCCCGATAAGCTGTTTGGCAGGCCGGGTGCACAAACCTATAACCTGAGGACCTCCCCCGCCCCCCTGCATCAACTGTTTGGCAGGCTGGATACGCACACTGCTCCTCCTGGCCTCCCATCAGCTTTTTAGCGGGTGGGGTGAGTTCTCCAGCCCATCAGCTGTTTGGTGGCTGGAGTGAGTGCACTCCACCAGCCCACCCTCCCCCCAATCAGCTGTTTGGTGGCTGGAGTGAGCGTGCTTCTCCAGGGCCTCCCATCAACCGTTTTGCAGGCCAGATGCTCATGCTTCTCCAGGCCCGATCCATGGACTTTGCCTTGCGGCGGGGCAGGGCTGGGCAGGCCGAAGGCACAGGAAGTCTCACGTTAGCCCAGTTTAGTGAGCCTTACCCCGGGCTGCATCGCCAAGCTTCCCAGCGTATGTGCTCTGTAGCAGCCAGCCATGGGCGAACATCTGGCAGCGACCTAACAAACGAGCAGGTGAAAAAGCAGGCTAATGTGGGTTACAGTCATGTCTGTTTTCACCCATAGAGACATCCATTGATCAGTGGGTAAAAAGAAACGTGTGGCTGGCAGGACTGCTCCCTGGGGTGGAAAGTCCTGGGTGACATGGCCTGGGTTGGGGCACCGACCCAACTTGACTGCAGCCAGGGAACCGTCCCACCAGCTGTATGGCCTGGGTAAGGCTGGGAGCACATACAATGTGTGGGCAGGGAGCACATACAACCCTGCCCGTTTTGTGCTCCAAGCGCCCTGTCCACCACCATAATGGGCAGCCATGGCATCCAATGAGAGACAGCCATGGTGTCCGGCCATGGCGGCCCCCAGTCTGGGCCGGGTATGCCGTGGCTACAAAGACGTGCTAGCCTGCTTTGTCCCACCTAGTCTGGGCTGTGACCTTGGATATTTCCAGACTCCAACCTGGGTGTCTAGATTCTGGGCCAACATCAGGCAGCATGTGTTTACATGTGCCGTCAGGTCCTGGGCCAAAGCAGGCCCAAATCATGTCTGGTTTTATCCAGTGTCCTATTTAGGAGTGCTCCCTTTCCACAACCACAAATGGAAGATGGCTCTAGACAGCGAGCTACTCTGGGAAATTCAAGTTTTTAGGGTTCTTTGGTCAACGGCTCAGTGCTTTAGCTACCTGGGTTTCAGGAACAATTAAATTCATTGCAGGAAGGGTAGGCTGAGAACGACAACAGAGTGAAGACAACCAAAACGGGTGCCTTGAAGTGAGAGAGAAAAAAGTGGGAGCCGAGTACCTTGGGAATCTTTACTCTGGTGATTTGTGAAACGCGAGGGTAAAAGGTACAGAGAGAAGATACTTGCTAGCTTACTGTGGAGGGAGGGGATCCATTCTTTGCTGTAATTTGTATGTTAAGGTGCATATATGCTTTTGTATAAGTGAATTCAAGTTGCAATCAGCTGAAGAACATTTGGCCTCTGGGCTAAATTCAGTCCATGGCTCTTTTTGATTTGGCCCTTTTCCAATTCCTAGATCTAACCCATGGATCTAGTTCCTACCCTCAAACACTGAAACAGTGAGCTCAGGAGAAGGGAGCAGCGATGAGGACATGCACTCAAGGAGAGGGGATGCGTCCATGATATAGAACCATGAGCCTTCTCTTCCTTCCTCCATCCTTAGCACACACACCCTTAAGCACCCCCAGCCCATGGAGATGGTACTAATTTTCAAACTAGCCCATGAGAGGGAAAAAGTTCACCATCCTGGTGTAAAAAGGGGAGTGAAGGAGATTCACGTGGAAACATTAGCATCGCAGAGAAGAACCAGTGAATTAGACCATGGAAATGAAATTTGGTTCCATTTCACTTCTCTGCCTGCTTACAGAGTTAGAAGGAGAATCTTAAACCACATGGACACAGGATTATAGGGCTTCCCAGAAGAAGCATGTCCCTTAAGAGCAGCTTCAAGAAACCACTGCTTTCCAATACCATTACTTCTGTCCCTACAAGGTTTGTAACCCACACCCAATGTTGTACCGCATGGCTGAGAGAAAATAAGCATTTCCCTGACAGCTGGTGAGGCTCTAAGAGAGAAGGATTCATAAAGTTTACATGAACATCCTGTAAACAATCTGAATACAAAAAGCTGTTAAAAGCCCAGCCGTGCTCCTGATCAAAAGGAAACGTCACTATGATGTCCAGAATAAAACTTCATTGGTTTGTGGGGGTGGGAGGGAGGGAGAGAATAAGTCAGGGAATGTGGAGGTCGGCTCACACTTGCAACACCTGTTTGGAGGGATAAAATCATTTAGACTCACAATTTGAACCGAGAATGAACCAACTACTGATGCCAATACCACAACTGACTTGGTATTTTCTAATTTCAAATTGTCGTGTGGCGTTCATACGTCCATGACTAGTTTCCATGAACTAATTTGGGCAAGAACCTGAAAACCAATTACGCTGAAAATGACCTCATTCACTATTTTAGGAAATCTGTGTTTGTGTGCCCATATGATGTCACAGTGATGTCATGGTGCCTGGTGACCAGGGGCCTTAGTGCTATGTGCCAGGGTGACTGGTAGGGAGGGGAGCCACAGGGCAGCGGGGGCTGGAGGGTTATAGACAAGTCGGATCAGCGAGGGGAGGGAATAGGCCGGCAGGGGACCAGGGAAAGATAAAGCATAAAGAACTCCTATGCCTTGCATGTATGGATACCTTGGGCGTGCATCTTTCTTCTCAGTGAAAAGGGCAGTGAGGAAAAAAACTGCCTATGATTCTGGGGAGTGTCTAATTCAGTTATTAGAAGACACTTAAACACAATCACCTTGGACAATGAGGCCACAAAATTTTGTTAACAATGTTTCCTATACTTGTGCCAAGAGCAATGACCATGAGCTATTAAGGTTGACAACTATCAGTTCCCACATGGGAAAGTTAATAAGATCCTTTAAAATTTGAAAGTTTATCCTTCCATTGATGTGAGGAAGCAGAAGTCTTGACAGGAATCAACTAGGAACCCTGCCTAAAGATTACTGATACATTACAGCCATGTGCCCAAATAAGAACAGTCTGATAGCTAATACACTGGACTGTCGCTCACTTATCTGTCTCTGCCATTGACTGCCCAGGTGAGCTTGGTCAAGTCACTTACTCTCTCTTTATGCCTCATTCCGTTCTCCATCAGTCAAATGGGAATGAGAGCATCTCAGTGCTCCCACCTCTTGGTCCTACCTATTGTCCTATAAACTTTGAAAGAGCAGGGACCATTCCTAACTATGGATGAAAACAGAAGTGATGGTCACGCTATAGTGGCTCAACCTGCCCTGGGTTGGGAAGCTGCGGCGAACACGGTCCAAACCTGGTCAACGCGCCAAATGCCCGTGGCTAGTGCACTGGGGAGGGCAGGGAGCATGCTGAGCTTGTGGCTAGCCAGCCCCAGCCCCGCCCTCCACCATGACAGGCAGCCATGGAGGTCAAAAACAGCCAGCCATGACAACTGGCCATGGCAGATCCGACCCAGACCGTGCTACAGCGTGGCCGAGAAACAGGTGCAAGGAACGACCTTAGCCCGGGCTGTGACTTTCGGGGTTTCCCCGAGTTCAGAGCCTGGGTTAGCCTTCAAAACAGCCTGGGGCAATCCTGGGCTAACATTTGGCGGTGCCTGCAGACGTGTAGGTGAGGTCTAGTCCCAAGTGGGTCACAGCGGTCTGCTGTCACATCTGTTTTTACCCTATGACTGCAGTCCTCAAACTACTTGCTCCAGAGCAGTCCCACCGCAATCAGTGGGACTAGTACAGAGCAAGTGATTTGGGGATGGCCTATATCATAGAATCGTAGAGCTGGAAGGAACCCTGGGGAAGTCATTGAGTCCAGCCCCATTAGGGGTGCAGGATCTGCCAGACCTAGACCATCCGAACCATATGCTCATCCAGCCTCTTCTTAAAAACCTTAGATGATGGAGAATCCTCAACTTCTCTAGGTAGTCTGTTCCACTGCCGGACTGTCCTTACAATCATGAAATTGTCTTGGATGTTCAGTCTAAGGGTGACTTCAGAAGTGACGAATCCAAGATTCACCACGCCTGAACCACACTCAAACGCGGCCCACGTTTGACTGTGGTGAACGTCTGTTTGCTACCCGCCAGATGTTCACCACAGTCAAATGCGGGCCGCGTTTGCATTCACCACACTTCTGGACCCGAGCGGGTCTAGAAGCGTGGTGAATGGCCACCACGGCAGGGGTGAATGAAACATAACTTCTGTTCACTCACCCCTGCTGGTGGTGGAATCCATTCCCACCCGAACGCGGTGGCGAGTGCGGCTGGATTGGCCGCTCACGCTGTCCGTCCGGCGGGGGGAGGGCCGTTGTGGAACGCAGGGGGTGGGGCCATGCGGCAGCACGCTGTGCCGCGCGGCCCCACCCCCACCGCGATCCGCGGTGCACCGACAGACGTTACGGCGGGCCCCATTCACCACAGGCCGTGGTTCACCGGTCCCCGCGGCCCGGGGTGAAGTGGCGCACGGCTGTTGGCATGCCCCTTCACCCCGGGCCGTGGTCCGAACCACCCCATGACCCATGGTGAATGGGGTCTGCTGTAACATCTGAAATCACCCTAAATCTCCCTTTCTNCCCATTGCTTCTTGTCCTGCCCTCCACAGTTAGGGAAAACAATTGTTCTCCATCTTCTTTATGGCAGCCTTTCGACTGTGTGTATAATTCCCCCCTTAGTCTTTTCTCCAAGCTAAACATAACCTGATCTTTCAAACTTCTCCTGATAGGATTTGGACAATGCTTCTTGCCTTGTGTTTTGGATTTGGGAGAGGGTGGTTGACTCGCCAGTGCCATTACTTTGAAGTCTTCAAGTCAAGACCGCACATCTTTCTAAAAGAGATGCTTTAATCCAACTGGAATCAAGTCACTTTGAGGACTGCCTATGTACACGGTAGGCCACACCAGTGGTCTTATCTATCTCTAAAAGACTTTGAAACTAAGACATTAGGACAAGATCCCGACTTCATTTGGGATCTCTCGGTGCAAATGTAGTAAAATAACTAAACTATGATACTAAAGGGTGTTACAAAGACTCACGAGAGAAATGACAAATGATTCATTCACAGACTGAGAAACCCTCTTAGCCCCAAGAGTCTTCCTTATTCTGAAGTCCTTTATGCTGAGGTAAACCATTTTTTTCTGAGGTAAATAATTTTTCCACAGTGCAAACTAAGATTTGCAAGATTGGTGCGGGGTGCAGGTAACTGAAACGGGAGGGACAATGGAAAGGTCTGGCAGCAGCTGAGAGGGACGTATGCTTTGTTGCTCTGCCACACCTTGTTAGACTGTTCAATCAGTCAGGGGCTTTGAAGATTTTCACCATGGCTCTACCCAACGCAAATCTGACCTTTCTTAGAGTGATTTCTATTGCTTCTGGCAAAATAAAAACCGGACAACATGGGGAATGGGGGGAGAAGGGAGGGAGGAAGTTGGCTTAAAAGCAAATAGCTTGCTTTGCCAAAGAGGGAGAGGGAGAGAGAGAACTTGAACTTGAAATGCATCAAATTGACAGCTCCTTGACAGCCTCGTCAACCCACCTTCCAGCAGACACTCAGAAAAACAGGCTAACGACAAACCTCAAGTCCACAATGAGAATCCCTGCACCTGTCTGGAAGCAATTATTGACATTATCTCTAAACATTGGATCTTTCTGAGGTTGTTTTTCCTGATATTTAGCAGCTTGAATGCTAATCCCTTTAACAAAACTGTCCCACATGCTCCCCGCGCCCTTCCTTTAATCTCTCCCCCCCCCTCTATTTTAGTGGGGGGGGGGGAGATAAAAACCAGTCGGCCTAGTTTTTCAGCACCCGGATTTGCATTGATTCACCCCCTTGTCATTCATGTTACCAACAGGAATTAGCATATGGCATGAAGGGGAAACTCATGAGGAGAAAAGAAAGGCGCCATTTTGATGGAAATAAGGGGCAAAGGAATATTCTACCGTCAACTAAAAAGCTTATTTGTGTATGGTTTCCCAAGCAAAGATTAGAAAAGCCTATGTTGATTTTAGGCTACACAAAGAAAACCTAATCCTTTCAGGGGAACTAAATCAGCACAGAGAAGTACCTCAGAAGAAAAGGCTCCCTGTCAAGCACGGTTATTCACAACCAAATAGATGCCACAAATCAAACTCGGTAAGTAAACAAAAATAAGAATGTGGGAAATGTGTTTGATTCAAAAAAGAAAAAGAAAAGAAAAAACGAGAAAACCGAAAGGAAGAGAAACAGGAGCCTACTCTTCATCAATCACTGTTCATTCTTCACTTGAAGAGATTCTCTCCTCCCTAGTTACCGGGTATCGGTTAGGAATGTTGATTCACTGGATTGGCTCCTATTCTAATGTGGCTCAGGCCCAAGAAAAGGACGCCTCAAATTCCCAAAAGCTTTTAAAAAAAATCCCCCAAAAACCACCAACAATAATAGGAAATTAGCAAAATAAAGATGAAGTCACATGTAGTTTGGGTGGAAGGAGGGGGGATCTGGGTCACTTGAGAACACACAAAGTCTTCCTTTTCTTTTTGGGGGGGTGGGGGAACAGGGCAATCTATTCTCAGCCTAGGAACAAAGCTCCTGGCCCTTTAAATTCAGTTAAATGGAATACATCATTTAAGCAGGCCACGATGGATAAACCCATTTAGACAGGAAAGGAAAATAAAATAAATAAACAAACAAAAAAATCCATGACTATACTTCACAAGATTGCCAACGCAAAATGGGAATGGCAATCCATGTGATATAATTCAATATACGTTGAAATAAGTGCAGAAGTGGCTCTGTACCAAGCAAGGGAATCCCAAATGCAACTGTCCTCAGTTAAGGATTTAAATGGTGGGTCAGGATTTGGCCCGTGTAGCATCTTGTAAATTCTAATGGCAGCAAGGGAAAAAAAATCACACAAGCACAAAACCCGCACAAAACGTCTCTAGGACAATTATGCACCTAGACAACCGAAAAGGCTTAAATTTCATTTTAATCAAGTCTGCTTATTTTTTTCTTCTACTGAAACCTCGTTCAAGTGCACCAAAGAAATGATCACTTAAGACAGTGTAAGATTAGAGTTGCAAGCACACCTTTTTACCAAGTAATTATTGCACACTGCCTAAAAGCAGGTAGTATGGAAGGGGTAGGGTGGGAAAGATCAAACAGAGTTTATGTAATTTAAAGCCTTCAAATTATACATCTTAGCAGAGCTCTTGCCCACCCCCTCAAAAACACCCCAACACAATTATTTCCAACAACTGCCTCAAATGAGCACTGTGTAGAGACCTACTGGCACTGATTTAAGGCGAGTTGCTCCTTAATGTACTGTTATATCATTAGCTGCTCTCTCTTTAGATGGCTGTTTGGAAGAAATTAATGGGATACTGCATATTTAAACGTGGCCTTCTATATCGTTTATTAACTTTACGGAAAGCATACCGCACAGTAAGCCATGGTTTATGACTATTATCCTGTGAATGCTAAACGTTGCCTGGTTATTACTGTCAGCAGCACAAATGGGCTATTCATAATTCCATGTCTATCACGGAGCTGATGAGTAACAATCAAGTTAAAACATTTTGAAAACTGGTACAGTTATTTAAATGAGCTTAAATTAAAGCCATTTGTAAAATAAACTATTCCCTAATATTGTTATTTAAATTAATTCTGACCTGGCAGGCAATGCATTATTGAAAGCCTTTATTTTACCACTGCTTTCGGAAAAGCAATTACCCGGGATATAGAACATGTCTGAAACTGAGAGGAACATAAAAAAGCACTAACAAGCTGATTGCAACATTGCTGCAAAAGACAAGTCACATTTTTTATCTCCCACTGAAAATGGCATGGAAGGAAATGCAGGGCGGGGGTCGCGGAGAGGGGGGAACAGAAATACATTGGCAGACCTACCTTTATTCGTAACAGTGTTGAACAGTTTTTCAGAGCTGGCATCCGATGCCTGAAAGACCAATAAAAAACATGTGTGTTATGAAAGGGTTATATTACAAATGATCTCTCTCTGTCTCAGTATCATCAATATAAAATAAAGATAAACTAAGCAGCCGAAAAGGACAAGCGCGATGATGAGAGCTGTAGGACAAAGCATCCATAAGGTGGTGCTATTTGGCTGCGTTTGACTCGCCTGCAGTGCCGATATTTATTTGGGAAAATGCTGTTTAATAAATAAAAAGAATGATTCTTTATTCGACACATTAGCTGTGCACAAAATATATTCCCTGTACTTCGAGACAACAGGCAGTTCAACTCATTCTAAGAAGGATTCTGCAGTCTAGCAGAGAGACACCCCCATGAAGATTCACTTATCCTCCCTTCATGAGTCTGCACTTCTGCAGGGGTGTTTAAACACCGTCTGGGTCATCTTTTAAAACCTGGTATGCCCCCTTCTAAATCTGCAACATTTCAGATCACCTGCAAATTACACAAGTTCTCCAATCAATAGCTACAGCAGGTTGATTATTAAACCAAGTCATATGCTTTATAGTAGATCTGGACACTAGATTAACTTTGGTCAAAAATAGCCTACACTCTACTGTTTCTGCATAACTTAATGACCACTTTGTATTTTTCTATCTATTTTTTTTTTTCATAAGATAGGTATATTAAATTATTGTTAAAATTTTAAATTAAATGATGGATAAGATTTTATCCATAATTCTGAAGCCACATTCTGAAGTCCAACCTCTGCTCCATGTATAATCTTTATTCCAAGGATAAAATTAAAAAGAGTTACCCAAAGCAAAAAATGTGCCTATAAAAAGACATCCTTGAGATGAACCTAATACCTAAGAGAGATAGATGAGGCCTCTGTAAAACTCATATGTACATATAGAGGTAAACACCTCTCTCTCAGAAGACTCCATATATACCAGATCTGTATTCACAAAATATATCTACTGCCTCTTCATTTTTCCATAATATTTCAGACATAGCCCTTTTTGGGGAAGGTTAACTTTTTTAACACTGGAATGTGCTAATTAGCAAATAGTTTGTTGAGTACACGGGGAAATTATAGATCACACTGAAAATCGGTGTAATATATTTAGTCTCTTGTTCTTTGGTTCTATAACACTATTATTTTCTCCTTAGATTTAGTGAAAATGGTTTGAAAACATCATGGACCTGAAATGTGTTACATTTGTACGTGTCTATATGCGATAAGTTTTATAAATTATATTACAACATATATCATACAAAACTGGTTTAGAAACACACACACACATATTTGTGTATGGATAAAATCAGTTCATGTATAATGTATTTTTTAAAATTTAATAACACAATTCAGTTTACCTGTAACTCCACATTTGTCTACCATTTAAATCCATTTTAAAAAATATATTGTTAATATCCTTAGCTATCAAAAATGGCTCTATTCCCTTTCAGATTTCTAAATGGATTTCACCAGATTAGTGTTGCATGTATTTATTAAAAGCTGGGCTGGGATACTCCTTTCTGATTAAATGCCTTGTAAACATTGGATTTATTATCGAGTGGTGGATTTATTCAGGGATGCCCCCATCTTTAAGTTAATAAAAATATGGGAATAAAGCACAAATGGAGGAGACTGAGAAAGCCCATGTACTTTAAGTACAGATCAACATTATTCCAACCAACTGAGAGATTTCTTGTTGCTATTCAGTCTCTTCTCTGGTTAAAAACAACAGCCTCTCAAACTGCACCCCAATCGACCACTGTCCATTCAGATTCAGTTCTCTGTCAGAAGTCCCAATTCATCCTGCTTTTGAAACAGAAAACCCAATTGAAAGACTGCTTATAGCACTAGCAATTCTGGTATCCCATCCTTTCCAAAAATCAAACAGCCAAGGAAATCTATCCATTTTTTATTATTTTTTTCTGTCAAATGGGAAAAACAAAAAGAGGGTCAAATTTTTAAAGTTTTATTTTAGACTAAAGGGGTGGGGAGGGGGGAATCTAAACCAAAAGAGATTTCTCAAATGAGGAATCTTCAGGAGGCATATCTTTTCAGCTCCAGTGCAAAACGGTTTAAGAAACACTGCCACAAAGTCTGTTTATGACATTTGCTAGTCATAATATGGTACATAATACATTCTGCATGAACAATCTTTACACCTCAGCCCAAATTACAGATGCGATTATGAGCGTGCTACACAACAAATGAAATGAAATAATTTTACAAAGACAGAGGATGATGGGAAATGAATGTCTCTTTTGCCTCCCTGTCCGCATTGTTGATTAGAACACCACCACCTTAAAAGAGCAGGCATTTCTCACCATTTAAATAAATCATAACCACCCTTGTTAGCCCAAACAGCAAGCTATAACTCTGGAGGTGTATTTGGCGGCTTTAAAACACCTTTAGCAAGGCAAACATGGAAGTGTACAACAAATAGCAAATGTAACCATTGCCACCAAAAAGTCCCAATTAATTCCTATCCAGTTAAGTACTCATATAATTATTAAATCGCTATATAAAGAAGCCACAGAAAAAGTAAAAAGAAAAACAACTGCCTTTTGAATTTAGTCCTACAATACTAAGCCAAAACAAAGAAAAAGAAAGAAAGAAAGAAAGAAAGGAGACTGCCTTGTCTGTGGATGTTCTGACTTAAAATCTCTGGCACGAAGATCTAGGGAGAAAAACAATGAAGCCGGTTTTACTTTCCTGACCGATTGTTTATGGAAACACATCACCACATCTTGTCTTTTTAAACTGTGAAGAAAGGCCTTTATATTTGAGAGTCTTGCTGCCCATTAGACAAATGGATCGGTGTCCCCTTCATTGCTTGTTATCCACTGAATTTACACTGTTCAAATCCAAGCGGAACAGTTAATGGATAAGTCACTACATGAACACTACATTTCTGGGGAGAGAGAAAACCTCCTTTAGAATCGGTATTTGGGACATATTTAAGGATGCATTGTGATCTACTGCAGCTTGTCTCCTTTTTCTTTTCTTTTTTTTAAGTAAAAAATACTGCCCCACTATTTTGGTGGAGGAATGGTGCTGAAGGTGATTAGAAATAGCTCGCTCTCTCCTCCTTTGGTTATTTCTCTCTAAGCACTCTTTTATCCTCTTGGACTGGCTGGTCTAACTCAGCAATCTCGAGGCTTACAAATAAATTCAATAAAGACAATCATTTGCTTCTCCCACCAAGGAATTTATTGTCATTCAGGGGGCTGTATTACTAAAGTATTTTCTGTCCAGACAGAAAAGGCTTGGCTCATTTCTTGGCACAGGGTCCCTCTCCAATCGCTCGCAAAGACACCTCCACCCCCCTCCAACTTTGACATGAAAGCATCCCTCACTCCTTCCACCCCCCTCTTTGGGGGGGAGGGGGAAACCCTCCGAGATATAATTAGGGACTGAGCTCTCTTTGCAACAAGCGCTGCATGGTGGAACATTTGCCCTCGCACACATTGTGCAGCCTATTAGAAAAGTGAACTGTAGCCTCAACTTTTGGCCAAGGACCTCGTTCCTTATCATCTGAAGGGACTGGCTGGCTTTTGTAGCCTTTCTCCCTATGGGTTGGCGCTATTTCCAGCTCCAGCGCCCTGAACTAGGAGGAGGAGGAGACACCTTTTTCTTTCTGCCCAGGTTGGGATCGCTGTGCCCTACACTCCTACACTTTACGCCACCGACTCGCCAGGGTGGAAGATGAGCTGAAGGAAGATCACATTGCTGGTTAATCTCCAACACCATCAGAGCTGTCAACGGCCCTCCCCTCCCCGGCAATCTCTCCCTGACCAGGCTCAAAGCCCCAGTCCCCCCAGCCACTTGTCAACTGTAGCCTGTCCACTGAGACACTAGTCTGGAAGAGCAAACAGCCTGAATCCCAGTGCCCAATGACTCGGACCAGTCTCTTAGGCAAGGCAAAGGGCTTTAAAGAGACACGCACCCCAATCTACTTCCTTCTCCCTCCAACTTCTGCCAATTCAGCTTGGGAGGAAGACCAAAGCTTCCCCCCGGACGATCTACATCCAATGCAGATAGGCAACGCTGTCACTGCCAGCCCATGGAGTAGAACCTCCGATTGTGGCTCTAGGATGACAGACACCCCTCCTCTCCATGCACTCGAAGGGTCAACCCCCTCCCACACAAAGCCAAGGGCATGCAAAATAGCGCCCGATCCAACAGGACAATAAAAAGCAACCCCCCCCCTCCTCCCCACAAAGTACTATCAAGATTTCAAGCCTTAAAAAACAGACCCACCCCCCCACCCAGCCATGGGGGCTTGCCGAGAGAAAGAAGAACGCAAAAGTGGGGATTTATTTACCTGGTCGCAAAAGGTTAAAGGCTAGTGTCAGCCTTAAAGTCATGGGGGGGGGGGGGGG
>QEPC01007512.1:15314608-15324952 GCA_003113815.1 Sphenodon punctatus
GGGGGGGGGGGGGGTTGGGGGGAAACGGGCTGGGGGGGTGAGAGGGGGTCTCTGTGCGCGCGTTTTGTTTCCACTCGCCAAAGAAAGAACTCGGATCCAGGCTGCCGCCGCTGCCGCTACTGTGGAAAAGTCTCAAAGCGAAAGCCAAACTAATCCTTCCAAGGGCGATTCCTTCCAGGCCGTCCACACAGGCATCCTTGTTGCCGGGGAGGGGGGACAAAAAGCAGAGCCAAGGTAAACCCGCGGCCCCTCGCCTGCAAGATGGTTCCCTCGCTGGGAGGCGGGTGCGTGTGGCCGCGGCAGCGGGCTAATCGAGCAGCAGCAGGACAAAGAAAACCATGTGCCTGTGCCAACTGGGGGGGAAGCAGGCGGCGGCAGCGGCTCCCTCGCCCGCCCGCCCGGGGTGGCTTGGAAGAGGCGCTCCGGTCGGATTTCAAGTCGAGGGGCTCGGCTCCTCCGGGGGGATCTTTCCCAAAGTCCTCGCGTCCAGACAAAGCGGGATCCTCCGCCGCCCCAGCCCGCTCTCGCCTCCCTGCTGCTGCTGTCAGATTCAAGTGAATTCCATTGGAAAGCAGCCGCTCAGCGCTCCGGAGCCGGCAGCGGCGGGGCGCTCCTGGCGGCGGCGGCGGCTGCTTCCCCGCTCCGCCGCCCGGACCAGCGCTGAAGCCCTGTAATCCCGAGGCGGATTCAAGCCCCGCTGGAGCCCCCTTTAGTGCAGCCCGAGGAGCCACATAGGAAGGAACCCCGCCGCCTCCCGCAGCAGCAGCAGCCGCAGCCGCCCAGGCGCATCGGCTTCGCGCTCGCCGCGTCTAGCCAGAAGCTCCAGGTTCCGACTCCGCTGCATTCCGACAGCGACGGGACTTCCTCCTCCTCCGCCGCGGCTCCTGCTCCTCCCTCCCTGCTTGCCTTCCCCGCCCCGTTCCCTCCTGCCGGCTGCTCCCAGCGCCACTCGCCGGCTGGCACCCAGCGCCCGAGCGCCTGCTGCTCCTGCAGAGCGCACGATGCCGGCGCCACCCACCCGATTGCGCCCTCAGCACCCGGGGCTGGCCTCTGCTCCAAGGCGCCCGGGGGGCCCTTGCAGCTCGCCCTCCACTGGGCCCCTCTACTGGGGCGGGGGTTCCCTAGTAGCCCCCCCCCTCTCCGCTTTGCAGCTCTCTGCCCTCGGGGCGCCAGCAACAGCTATTTCCGCCAACAGGAGTTGGGCCAATAAAAGAGATTATTTAAACTACTTTGTCTCAATGCACCCTGCTGCTCTAGCGGTCATCGGCCCTGCTGGACCCTAGCCTGGCCTCGTAACCTTCTTGCCCCAGCAACCGTTTGACTCACTGTTAAGCTCCAAGTCTAGCCGCCCACTCCTCTGTTCCACTGCCCCTTTGGGCTTCAGCTTCTCCTTCCTCTCGGTTGCCTCCCTTCACCCTTGCCTGTCTTTCCTGCCTCAGCATAAGGTGTCCTCTTTCTACTCTGCCGGGCCCTAGCCCATGCTCCCTGCAAGGGGGCCACTGAGCTTATCTTCTCTACCCCACGTTGGCCTGTCTTCTGTGCTCAAGCCTGTCTTTCTTTCTCTGTGCCCTGGAGCCACTAGCCTATCCTTCATGCCACTCTGCACCCCCAGCCAGTCCTCTGCGCCTGATGCCCCCCTATGCCATATCCTCAGCCTCTCTTCCTGCCCCACCAAACCCTTGCCGATCCTAAATTGTAAATCCCTTGGGGCTGGTGTCTCTAATTATGACTGTTCAGCACCAGCCAGATTGCTGATAACTATATAAATAAATAACCCTCTGACCTCCTGGCAACATGCTCCTAGTCTGATCTCCTGACTCACTACATCCCCTCCTTATGCTCATCCACTGTGCTTGTAGTTTCCATAGTGTCCCTGACTTCTATCTTCCCTACCTCACCCTGGGGGCTCTAGGCTGCCCTCACTACAAATAAACTCCCCTATCCTATTCAGTGGAACCCTATTTCTGTACTTACCCCACCCCAGCCTGTTTCCCTGCTCTGCTCTGCTCCACAAGCATCCTCCCAATAGCTCCTTTTTACTGCCAGGGGTCACTGTACTTCCCCTACCAGTGGACCAGATACAGCCCATAGGTGATGAAACTTTTTGGACATTTCAGATTCTGATGAGTACCTTAATTTGGGGGTGCCCAACCTGAGATGCCTTGGGCTTGAAAGTGACATAGGTACCTGAAGCAATTTTTGTTTACTATCAGCTCTCACTTTTTTAGTGTCACACCCCCACACCATGCATATATTGATTGGCACCTACAGATACTTGTGAATGGCCACCAGAAGATATGATACAATATTCAAACACAGTGGGGTTGTCAAATTATACCTCTTACAAGTTACGCTGGAAAGAAAGAGTGGTAGTACAAAGAGGTATTAAGCTCCTTAACGTGAAAAAGTGTTGTTTAACACCCTTAATACTACTTTAACAGCCTGGCACAAAAAGAGTGTGTTGCTCTGCTAGACCTATCAGCTGTAGCTCAAGTGGCAGAGATCTGAAGGGAACATTAAAAGGCCATTTGGCCAGTTGGTTACCGCAGGGGACTTGAGGCTGAGACTTAGCAGCCGGCTCACTGGGAGGCTTTGGCCAACTCACTTTTTATTAGTCCATCAAGGAGTGGTAGCTGGACCCTTGACTACCTCACACCAGAGAAACCAAATCAGTGGCATTATTCGTGCTGTTGAGCTGATGGATTGGATTAGGAGAAGGGGCAGTATTATTTAATTGTATTGGGGGTTTTTTTTTTTTTTTTTTTTACAATATTAGAGTTAGACAGACGGATAGGCCTCTGTATGCCCCCTTTCTGTATGAACTTGATGGGCAGATGGTACGTGTAAGGTCATGCTCCCAGGTGACCTAAAAGGTCACAAGGGACATAAAGGAGGTGGTGGTCTTTCAGATATGTAGGGTCCAGACTATTTTGGCAAAAAAGCAGCAGGAGTCCTGGAAGAAGTTTGATCTAAGCAGCCGAGCTCTGCAGCCAGATCTGGCAAGGTCTCCGTCTTTCCATCTCACTGTCCCCTTCCTACATGCTCTCCCCGCCTGATTGGATCCCCTCTCCAGGTCCTCTCCCCTCCTTTGCCACACCCACAAAGTCAGCCTCAATCCAGCCCTGACCCAAAACTCACAGAAGGTCAATGGAAAGATCCCCATTAACTCTAATAGGCACTGGATTATATCCCAATGCTACGGGAACAAAGCAATAGGTTCTTAAAAGCTGTTAAGGGTGGGGGAGAAGGAGCTGTTGTCTTCTAAACTAGCAACACTATGTCCTAAGTACTAAGGGAAAAGCCTCCTTACAATTCCTGGTATATCATTATAGGATTTTATGCAGATATCACTCATTAGTTCCTGAGGTTTCTACTGTATGAGCCCTTCAAGCAGCTTTTTGTTGTGTTTTACAAAATCATTGTGTGCATTTCTCCAGATTTCATAGCTCCAATACAGCCACAATAAGTGACAATGGCTTTTGTTAGAATAGTTAGGTGGAAATCTATGTGACAATAATAATAATAATACGTCCACAGTGACAGTCCCCTGCACACAGAATGGCAGTAAACAGAGCCATTTGCTTATTGTCTGTCTGCTACAGTGAGGCAGTGCTTTGTAAATCCCTGACAAATCACCTTCATGAAATGATCAAGTCTTCCCACCAAACTGAGTTACAGGCTCTGGTAGAACCAGGGCTAGTCCCACTATTTTCAGTGCAAGATATCCTAGCTTTTCAGTGTCACTGAGATCACAATTTCGCCCTCGGTATTTTACAGTTTGCTGACACTCATGGCAAGCTTCTACTGGATGTGAGCCAGACCCTCTCCCTCGCAGAGCTCGGAAGCCCTGACTGTCCCAATGGTGTGTGCGTAGCTGTCCTGCCAAAGGACGTGGCTACGTCAGAACGCTCCAGGCTGGGGTCATGCCCTCCACAGAGCTCTCTGCAGTGGGTGCAGCCACTCTGGAACACACCGTGAAGGCACTGGGCTGCTGGACATGGACAGGGCACTGGGCAGTGGTACCACTGTCTCCAGTGCCCTCACTGTAAAGCCATCCCTGAGCTGGGGTCCCAGCCTGAGACATCTTACTTCACTGCACTTTCTGGCCATCAGACAGCTTGAGGGCTGCAGGGGAAAGTTTGTGGGCTGCAAGCAGTGTGCACTGGGGGAAGCAGCCAGGAATTGGATTGAGGGAGGCCACAGGCTGGAAGTGGGCTGCAGGCCAGAGTTTCCCAGGCCTGCTCTATCATAAAAAAAGTGTTAGGATGGATTACCTGAATCAATAGCTCCTTTCTCCTGATAATTTGTAGGATTGTATGAAATAAGAGAGATGCAAAACGGAATGAAAATACTGCCAAAATGTAGAACTGGATGTTAAGGGAAATAGGATGCAGAGAATTTCATTCCTAACTTGTTAGCTGAAATGTAACCTAAGTAGACAGTACCAGCCGCCATTACCCAATAATGGTTGTATCGTGACCTAAGTGAAATAAGTGGGTAGCATTAGCCCTGTTCGTAGTGGGCAGGTACCCTCATTTCTCTCTCTCTCCCTCCCTCTCTCCCCCCACAAGTTAACAACATCTTTGTTAGCACAATAAGCAGAAAATATAAGAACCGAATCGACATTAAGACTGAACTACTTTGTCATTAGTAGAACCTTCTCCACCTCCCACACCAAACGGTTTACGTTGTACTGGTTGGGTAGTGGGGATACCTGGATTCACTACACCTGCTCTGCAGCTCCATTCTTCCTCAGGTTCAGCAAGGAGGACTTACAGGCAGGTTTCTCATGCTCACACTTTTTGCAGGATCATTTCTTGACACCCCCAAAGTGAAATTTGCATTCCATCTTCTGCAACAGGGCCTGTTTCAATCTAGCTATGCTTCTGCCCTCAGATGTGCAAAGTCCAGCTAGACGCCCGTCCTGATAGTTGGCCACTCCTGAACTTCCAGGCCACTCTTCAACACTCCTCTATGTCACTTCTCCTTTCTGTGGGAGTTCCTCAAGGCTCTGTCCTAGGTTCTCTTCTCTTCTCCCTCTGGGTAAACTCATTGAAACCCGCAGCTTCCAGTATCACCTGTATGCTAATGACACACAACTCTGTCTCTCCACTCCCATGCTCTCCCCCTCCATCCAGACTCGTATTACTGACTGTCTCTCTGACATCCTTGCCTGGATGTCTCACCACGAACTCAAGCTTAATATGGTCAAGACCAAACTCCTTATCTTCCCCCCCCAAAACATTCCCCTTCTACTTCCCTCTCAGGTTCCATTGAGGGAGTCACCACCCAACCGGTCCCTCAGGTGCAAAGCCTAGGATTCATTTTCGACTCCTCCCTCTTCTTTACGCCTCAGATCCAGGCTGTTGCTAAATCCTGTTGCTTCGCTCTATAATGTTTAAATCCAGTCCTACCTTACTGTTGCCACCACAAAAACCCTAGTCCATAGTCATCTCTCGCCTTGACTACTGTAACTTCTTCCATACTGGTCTCCCCAGCTCTGATCTCACCCGCCTCATCTCTCTTCCACGTTCTGCTGCCAAAGTCATCCACCTTGCCCGTCGCTTTGACCATGTTCAGCTCCTCCTCTCTGCCCTACACTGGCTCCCTTTATGTGAAAGCATTCAGCACAAGCACCAGCCTTCACCTTCCTTCAAGGCTCTTCATGGCCTTGCTCCCCCATATCTCTCTGGTCTTGTATCCTGCTACATCTGCCCGGGAGCTTTGCTCCTCCTCTGCCCCACCCTTGTCTGATGGCAATCACCTTGCTCCTCTAAACACCTTCAGCTCTTCTCTCTTGCTGGCTCTCATGCCTGGAACTCCCTCTCCCCCAACTTTCAAATCCCTCCTGAAAACCTACCTCTTCCTCCAGGCCTTTCTTAGCTTGTTGTGGGTGAAATAGTGTCCTCTTCCCCCTCACTCACAACTAGTTCCCTGTTACTAAGTGAATCATGTGCACCTGCAACTTCTCAACCTCATGAATGTACTCTTGTCTCTCCCGATATTCACCTCTCTCTTGGCTCCCCATCCCGTGTCTCTTAGAATGTAAGCCCCTGGGGGTAGAGACCCATCTATAACTATTTATTGTACAGCACAAGGTACGCTGCTTGTGCTATATAAATAAAATAAATAAATAAATAAATAATTTAACCTTAGAATAAGGGGTCAGATTTTTCCTATCTGACCTTTTCCTCCAAGGGGGTGCTGTAGTTCTGAAGTAGTACTCTTCATCTTTGGAACTCTGTGAAAATGCATTTGGAAATGATGGCAGATTACGCTATATTAAATCATTCATGGAAAGACATCTTTCACCTGGAAGACTGTGCAGTTTTTTCCTGGCAATGCAAGAAACTGGCGTGTCCAAACCTTAGGTATTTTGTCAGAGACTGGAAACATTTATAGTTCCCCTAAGTGGCTTATCTTTTAAAAAAGCATTACAAGTTGTCTGCGATGTGAGTGTTAACGGTGTCCAATGATGTCCTTCACAGAGCTTTGGAATTTACATAGCTTAAAGTATCAGTACGGTAGAGAAGTGGCTGGTTTTTGTGTGTAAGGAATCTATGGAGGCCTCAGTATTTAATACTGGTAAACACTGGCCCTGTGGACCACAAGTGGTTACAGGATCAAGTCTGTGCCAAAGCAGCAGCCGGAGAACAACAGAAGATGGGTCAAACATACAGGGTGTTTTTAGACAGACCCAGGGATGGCCACCCCCAGGTCTGTTTCGGCGGTGGTGGGTTTAAATGGCGCCCGCTGCCGCCTGCGCATGTTCCCCTCCCCCTTGCCACAGAGCTGCAGGCAGATCAGCAGCCACTCTAGGTTGCCCACCACAGCTCTGTGGCTGTTGCCTAGACAAGCTGTGGCTGGGAGTGGAACTGCAGCGACTGCCCATCCTTTAGATAAACCGCTGCTCAGCTCCCAGCCAGGGCGCCGGGTTTGGGCGACCCACTCCCCTTGCAGTGCTCTGGGATGTTCCGTAGCAATGCAAGCGGAGCTGGCCCACAGCAGATGGTGTCTGCTCCGCTCCATGGGCCACCCGGGGGTAGGGAAGAGCAGAGCAGGTGTTCATCTGAAGACACCCACAGACAACATTCAGAGGGGCAATCCACACACATAGTCCGAAGCTGGGCCAAGGGTCAAATATGAGAGCAGTTCAAATGAAGGAAAGTCACAGCACAGGGGCCGGGCAGAGATGCAGGGTTGAAGTGGGGACTGGAATACAGACTGGGAAACAGGGCTGGATTGAGGCAGGAACATAGGCTGAGCTCAATGTCAAATCATGCAGGACATTACTTTTGTTGCTCTACCCAGCTTCTTATGGGAACAAGGCGGCTTTATAAAAGTACAGGAGCCAATCTGGGCCAGAGGGGGCATGGTCCCAGTCTAGATACTAATAATGGCCTTGAGGGGAACAGCAAGGCCAACAAAGCAAGCCACCATCTTGCTTTGCATCAGAGATACCAGGGCCATGCATTCCAGTCCCATATCTTGACAAATATATGGCCTTAAAGGCTAACACCGACATTTCCAAACTGTGAGTTAGGCTATCTAGCCAGCTGCTCCCATCGGACACTTCCTGTACTTTCCATTGCTTAGTTGCTATCTTGGGTCATGGGATTCTATTGAAGTGTCAAAGTGGCATTACACAAGGAAGAATCTTGTGAAATACTGGGTGTAATAGGGTGACTCCCCTGGATGGTAGAACCCAGGGAAGCCTCTTGAGTATAAATCCTGGGAGCATGCTCAATAGAGCCCAGGAAGCCTCTTGAGTATGAGTCCCTAGGAGCATGCTCAGTGGGCCTAGAGCGCACTGAGCATGCTCAAGGCCTATAAAGGCCTAGACCACAGTCTGAGTGAGGGGGAGGGTGCTAGGAGAAGGAGCTCACTGCCACAGTTCCCTTCTCCCTCCTGGAGCTTTGCCTGCTAGGAGCCTCTGGACCCAGACCTTCGGAGAGGCGGGCTGAGTTGGAAAAGGACCAAGTTCAGGTGGGAGCGGCCCGAGAGAGGCCACCCTGGAGACGCTAGCAACTTTAGGGGGTTCCAACCCATTGGAGCTGAACCCCAAAGAGACTACTCAGCAGACTGACCAGGGCATAGGACCTACAGCACGCTACTGGTGGCGTAGGCCTGGGCTACAAGGGGTGGTTGGGGGCCAAGGCTGGGAACTCCACGTAGCGTGCCCCTCTTTATAAGAGGACACGCGGCGTAGTGGGGGTTGCTAATTTCCCAGAGTGCAACCCCAGTGGGGGACACACCCCCCCCCACCGCTACACTGGGCTAGCATAATGGGGCGATGTTCCAAAGGGGGAAAAAGCTTGAGCTTGCAGGAAAATAAATTAGCATGAGCCAGTGCGAAATCTTGATTCCAATGAAGTCAGTGATGGTTCTGTCTTTAACTTTAGTGGGGTCCAAGATGGAGCCTAAAGAGGCAGCAGTGGACACTAGGGAGCGGGTTATGGAGCTACCTAGCTATACCATTGCCAGGGTGGTTACATCATCATCAGATGACGGGAAGAACAGAGTGTGCCGGCTGCATTGGCTTCAATGCAGCCCTGCAACCTGTATTTCTCATAAGTGTTCTCTAAACATTTGCATATATGGCAACCAACACCTGATGACATGGCAACCCTTCTAAAATGGCTTCAGAGGGGGCTATATAAAGGCTCCTGCACAAGACAGAGTGGTAGATGATGTAGAGAGAATAACAGATTCAGGATGGGCCCAGGTCTCCAGACAAGCAGTCAGGGATAACCAGGCACAACAGCCACCACACTAGAGCCAAGGAGTCAGGCAAGAACAGAACTCAAACTCCAGGGGAACTGGAGTTGGGACCCATGTATATATTAGACTATAGGATTAGGGCATTGAATCCTCTCTCTTAGGGAGAATTGCCCTGTCCATTTATGCAAAGCAGGAGGAGGGACAATCACTCCTGACATCTTGTAACCCAGCCTCAGGAGTAAAACACTCATGTGTTGGGGGCTCCCAGTTGGGGCAACCCCCCTCCTAAGGGAAGAGGAGGGGCAGGTAACACCCCTATTTTACACATGGCCCCAATCCAACATTCTGAGAAGTTAATGGAAAACCTTTCAATTGAATTCAATGGGCACTTGATCAATCCCATAATGAACAAATCTACATTAAAAAGTAGAAACCGATGCCAACCAAAAAGTTAAGGAGCTGCATTTTGATTGGAAGAAGATTGAATCTGCTTTACTCCATAAGTGCGGACGTTGAGCTGTGTGACTTCTGACCTTAGAGAAGAGGTGGCATCGTCACTAACCTTCCAACGGCAAGACTACCCCTGGCCTGACTAAGAGAAAGGCGGGGCAGAAACAGTACACACCAACGCCATGCTTGAAAGCGCCGCTAATCCCCAGTCCCCAGAAATGCCGCATCGTCTTACAGCCCCAACATTTAAAGACAAGAAAAGTTTTCTAATTTGACAAAGTCAAAAACTTTAGCAGGGGGAACATTAATAACCTTTATTATTTTTTTTATTATTATTATTTTATTTTTTTTAATTATTTCCTGCAGCATTTGCAAAACTAAAACACTTTGTAATCCCTTCTTTTATCCAGAACAGATTGCAGTTTTAAGCAGAGGCCCATAAACTGCAGGTTCAAAAGAAACCTGAAACTGAATTAGCATAAAAGCTGGAATTCTCATTTGTAGGGACAGCGAGGCAGCCGCTCGGCAGGCAGTTTTATGATTTTGGGGGGGTTTCAAATGGAAACGAAGATGAAAAGTGGGGCTGAGCCAAACAGGAAGGCTCACTTCTCTTCCACTGAATCCTATGAGGTATCAAGCAAGCGTTTCCAAGATATACTGGATGCTCCCAACTTCCATTGACGTCAGGACCAGAATATGGCCTTTTTTTTGCACGTCAATGGGCAATGGGTTCTCTCCTCAATAGGAATGAAAAGAAAGCTTTGCAGTCTAGGACTAATATTATCCAAAACCAAAAACTTAACAGTTTTAAAAAAACCTTAAATGCACAAGAGTTTTCTTAAAATACAAAAAAAACCACAAACTCAGTATAATTACAATTAAAAAAACCTTCCACTCTATACATTGCAACAAAACATAAACGCCAAAAAACATAGAAATTATTTCAGAATTTGAGCAATATTTAATATTTTAGGACATCAACATAAATGTAATATGTAAAGTCTGTTTCTACAGAACTTCATTCTGTAGAATGAATTGTATAATGTTGTCTACACTCACATTCTTAACTTCATTGTATGAACTGTATACAATTTGTATACATTTAAATAACAGACTTAATGAGGGGGGCGGGAGCTAGAGGCCGGGGTTGGGGGGGTGAGGGCGGGGCTCAGG
>QEPC01007512.1:15326392-15337563 GCA_003113815.1 Sphenodon punctatus
CCTCTCCCACCCATGAACACGCAGATTTCAGTGTGTTCATGGATGGGGGAGCCCCGTGTGACCGACGCATCCATGACGAGTGGGGGTGCATGCGAGCCTGCCTAACACACATCCCCATGCACCCCCCACTCGTCCCCACGCACGGAGCAACCGAGGGAAACGGCGGTTACTCCGTGGGTGTGGATGAGTGGGAGGTGAGTGGAGATGCGTGTGCAGCCATGTACATGCCCCGTCAATGCACTGGCACACCCACGGACCCCCCACCCAGCGGAGCCATGTAAAAATAGCTTGTGAGGAGCCACTCGAAGAAGAACAGAAGGTTGCTACCTTGTAAACAAGGTTCTTTGAGATGGCTCCCAACATTCTCAGAACACCCACCCTTCTACCCCGCATGGAATTTGTTCCTTATATTTCTAGAAAGGGTTGACAGGAACTGTCATTCTGAGGGGGGCAGTCAGTGCTTTTTATACTAGAGGAGCTCAAGACCATCATGCAGTCTATTATTTGGGATAGGGTGAGCATGCACAACACAGTTGTGAGAATGTTGGGAGCCATCTCGAAGAACCTTCGGTACCAATCTTCTGATCAGCAGGTGGGAAAGAGCTGTTTATAAACAAACAGCCTTATCTCTGTCCCTGTGTAGCTGGTGCTGGTGCTGCTGGAGCGCTACTAGGAGGGAGAGGAAGGTGAGGGATGGGGACAGGAGCCAGGGAGGGGAGGCAGAACAACTTATTGGGGGAGAAGCTGGCTGCAGCCTGCCGCCCAGCCATGCAACTGCAGGGCCCCAGCTAGCCCTCTGGCCCCAGCAAGCTGTGCTGACTCTGCTTTGCCTGGGGGGGGGGCAAGGCTAGCAAGGGCAGGGCTGCGCGAGGGGGGGCCCAGTTATGCTTGCCTTCCAGCACAGTGCACAAGCCAGGGGGAGACTACAATAGTCAGTGTTTACAGCGTTCTGCTTCCCCGGCTCTCTGATGGGAGAGGAGCTCAAGTGCGCACGTGCAAGGCTGCAGAACTAATTTTTTAATCATTAATATCTCGGTTTTGGCTGCACCAATCAGTATCGTATTTCAGAAACTGTTGTTATTGATCTCATGCGCCAATCCTGTGAAGTTTGGGGACTCAATTCATCCAGGGGGAGGAGATATTAATGAATCAAAATCTTGAGGATGCTGTGCATTTTGACCACAACCAATTAACGTTAAAACAGTCATAACATTTTATTTTCCTGATGGATCATCTTCAAACTTTGTGCATATGATGGTCCTCACAACTTATAGCCATGGATAAATTTTCAGCGATGTAGCACAAGCAGTTTCCTCAAAATCGGGGGTTCAGCAGTCCCCTGTTTATAATGGAGAGTGGTTGTTGCATTTAAGTTTCAGGCTGCCTGAAAATTTTTCCCACACTTCTAGTTTCAATCATGTGTTTTGGTGAGGGATGAACACTGAAGTTCTCCCAACACAGGGTAAAAACAGATGTGACAGCAGACTGCTGTGGCCTGGACCTCACCTGCATGTATGTGCAGGCGCCACCAGATGTTGGTCTGGGATTACTCCAGGCTGTGTCAGCAGCTAGCCTGAGCTCTCACCTAAGAAAACCTCTGAGGTCACAGCCTGGGCTAAGGTCTATCCTATTTTGGCCTGCCACAACCCAGCCTGGATTGGGGCCTGCAATGACTGGTCACCGTGGCTGCCCGTCATGGGGAGGGGGTGGGGGCCAAGCCAGACACCTGGATGTCTGTTGCGGCCGTGCCGCTCCCCGGGCTGCACAAGCAGTGGGACGGCAGCCCGTCCATGGGCACGTATATTCGGTGCCCTGACACGGCCTGGACCGTCTCCATTGTGGATTTCTGCCCCAGGCCAGGTCATAACAGCGATGCAAGATTAGAGCTCAAATTACTAAATTAGTATCTGCAAAAACTGGTTAACCTTCGGAATATAACCTATTGAAATAAAAAAAATTAAAATGGCAGCTCAGGTAAGACTCAGTATTTGTTTATGCTCTGTTGGGTACCTGTTTTGCTTGTTCCATTTGGCCATTTCAGTTTTTTCGGTTGTTAGGTTATTTCAGTTGTTTGGTAATTTCAGTATTTTGACTACAACCTTTTCAGCAGTGACAAAAAGATGTAACCGAAGTTACCCAACAACCCCGCCCCCCCGATAAACAAAACAAAAATAAGAAGAGATTACCCCCCCCCTCCCCAATATAGATATGAGGGTACTTGTGATGGCTGCAAATATTATTTAGCACTCAAAATGCAGATAATATCTGTGAATAATAAACCCACTACGCATTTCAGC
Organism: Sphenodon punctatus; assembly: GCA_003113815.1. Classification (NCBI taxonomy): domain Eukaryota; kingdom Metazoa; phylum Chordata; class Lepidosauria; order Sphenodontia; family Sphenodontidae; genus Sphenodon; species Sphenodon punctatus. Next base: position 15,328,690 of record QEPC01007512.1, read on the forward strand.
TCTAGTAAAGAACCATAACTCAAGGTGCCTTGAGAGACACCCAAAAAATCCAGAAGGACAACTGTCTTTCCCTAGCTAGTAATGGGAAATGATTTTTATTATCATTTATACAACATTTTCAGGATTCACGAAAATGGATTATCAACATATGCTTGCACCTCCTCTGAAGTACTGGGTGCGGGTCACTGATGGGGACAGGATATTGAACTGGAAGGGCAATGAGTCTGATTCAATATGCTAATCTTTACAGATATCACATGTAGCAATGCAGCAGGAGAGCAGGGCTCTAGTGGCTTCCAGAAAAACACCCTTAGCACACACAGACACCCTGGGCTTCTTTCCTGAGGACCATCTCCACACCATGCCCAGAGCTCCACACAACTGACTTTCCCATTGGTTGCCTCAGAGTACATACACAGCAGCAGACAGTGTCTAGGCAATACGACAGCTATCCAGCTTGCCTGAAGACCAGAGACAAGAAACCTCAGGGACCGCCTCGCCCTCCGCGCCCCAGAGCGGTTCCTTCGGTCTGCCGGGGGTGCCTTCTTGGAGGTCTCCCGTGTTAAGCGGGGGGCCACAATGGAGAGGGCATTCTGGGTGGCCGCACCGTGCCGCGCCTTTGGAATTCTCTCCCGGAGGAAGCTCGTCTGGCCCCAAGCCTTTTAACATTCTGGCGAATTTGCAAAACCTGGCTGTTCGCCCAGGCCTTGGGGGAGGGTGGGNACATTCTCAGAACACCCACCCTTCTACCCCGCATGGAATTTGTTCCTTATATTTCTAGAAAGGGTTGACAGGAACTGTCATTCTGAGGGGGGCAGTCAGTGCTTTTTATACTAGAGGAGCTCAAGACCATCATGCAGTCTATTATTTGGGATAGGGTGAGCATGCACAACACAGTTGTGAGAATGTTGGGAGCCATCTCGAAGAACCTTCGGTACCAATCTTCTGATCAGCAGGTGGGAAAGAGCTGTTTATAAACAAACAGCCTTATCTCTGTCCCTGTGTAGCTGGTGCTGGTGCTGCTGGAGCGCTACTAGGAGGGAGAGGAAGGTGAGGGATGGGGACAGGAGCCAGGGAGGGGAGGCAGAACAACTTATTGGGGGAGAAGCTGGCTGCAGCCTGCCGCCCAGCCATGCAACTGCAGGGCCCCAGCTAGCCCTCTGGCCCCAGCAAGCTGTGCTGACTCTGCTTTGCCTGGGGGGGGGGCAAGGCTAGCAAGGGCAGGGCTGCGCGAGGGGGGGCCCAGTTATGCTTGCCTTCCAGCACAGTGCACAAGCCAGGGGGAGACTACAATAGTCAGTGTTTACAGCGTTCTGCTTCCCCGGCTCTCTGATGGGAGAGGAGCTCAAGTGCGCACGTGCAAGGCTGCAGAACTAATTTTTTAATCATTAATATCTCGGTTTTGGCTGCACCAATCAGTATCGTATTTCAGAAACTGTTGTTATTGATCTCATGCGCCAATCCTGTGAAGTTTGGGGACTCAATTCATCCAGGGGGAGGAGATATTAATGAATCAAAATCTTGAGGATGCTGTGCATTTTGACCACAACCAATTAACGTTAAAACAGTCATAACATTTTATTTTCCTGATGGATCATCTTCAAACTTTGTGCATATGATGGTCCTCACAACTTATAGCCATGGATAAATTTTCAGCGATGTAGCACAAGCAGTTTCCTCAAAATCGGGGGTTCAGCAGTCCCCTGTTTATAATGGAGAGTGGTTGTTGCATTTAAGTTTCAGGCTGCCTGAAAATTTTTCCCACACTTCTAGTTTCAATCATGTGTTTTGGTGAGGGATGAACACTGAAGTTCTCCCAACACAGGGTAAAAACAGATGTGACAGCAGACTGCTGTGGCCTGGACCTCACCTGCATGTATGTGCAGGCGCCACCAGATGTTGGTCTGGGATTACTCCAGGCTGTGTCAGCAGCTAGCCTGAGCTCTCACCTAAGAAAACCTCTGAGGTCACAGCCTGGGCTAAGGTCTATCCTATTTTGGCCTGCCACAACCCAGCCTGGATTGGGGCCTGCAATGACTGGTCACCGTGGCTGCCCGTCATGGGGAGGGGGTGGGGGCCAAGCCAGACACCTGGATGTCTGTTGCGGCCGTGCCGCTCCCCGGGCTGCACAAGCAGTGGGACGGCAGCCCGTCCATGGGCACGTATATTCGGTGCCCTGACACGGCCTGGACCGTCTCCATTGTGGATTTCTGCCCCAGGCCAGGTCATAACAGCGATGCAAGATTAGAGCTCAAATTACTAAATTAGTATCTGCAAAAACTGGTTAACCTTCGGAATATAACCTATTGAAATAAAAAAAATTAAAATGGCAGCTCAGGTAAGACTCAGTATTTGTTTATGCTCTGTTGGGTACCTGTTTTGCTTGTTCCATTTGGCCATTTCAGTTTTTTCGGTTGTTAGGTTATTTCAGTTGTTTGGTAATTTCAGTATTTTGACTACAACCTTTTCAGCAGTGACAAAAAGATGTAACCGAAGTTACCCAACAACCCCGCCCCCCCGATAAACAAAACAAAAATAAGAAGAGATTACCCCCCCCCTCCCCAATATAGATATGAGGGTACTTGTGATGGCTGCAAATATTATTTAGCACTCAAAATGCAGATAATATCTGTGAATAATAAACCCACTACGCATTTCAGCTCTAGTAAAGAACCATAACTCAAGGTGCCTTGAGAGACACCCAAAAAATCCAGAAGGACAACTGTCTTTCCCTAGCTAGTAATGGGAAATGATTTTTATTATCATTTATACAACATTTTCAGGATTCACGAAAATGGATTATCCACATATGCTTGCACCTCCTCTGAAGTACTGGGTGCGGGTCACTGATGGGGACAGGATATTGAACTGGAAGGGCAATGAGTCTGATTCAATATGCTAATCTTTACAGATATCACATGTAGCAATGCAGCAGGAGAGCAGGGCTCTAGTGGCTTCCAGAAAAACACCCTTAGCACACACAGACACCCTGGGCTTCTTTCCTGAGGACCATCTCCACACCATGCCCAGAGCTCCACACAACTGACTTTCCCATTGGTTGCCTCAGAGTACATACACAGCAGCAGACAGTGTCTAGGCAATACGACAGCTATCCAGCTTGCCTGAAGACCAGAGACAAGAAACCTCAGGGACCGCCTCGCCCTCCGCGCCCCAGAGCGGTTCCTTCGGTCTGCCGGGGGTGCCTTCTTGGAGGTCTCCCGTGTTAAGCGGGGGGCCACAATGGAGAGGGCATTCTGGGTGGCCGCACCGTGCCGCGCCTTTGGAATTCTCTCCCGGAGGAAGCTCGTCTGGCCCCAAGCCTTTTAACATTCTGGCGAATTTGCAAAACCTGGCTGTTCGCCCAGGCCTTGGGGGAGGGTGGGTTGGGGGGGGGCGGGAGGGTTATCCCCCTCCACCCTTATTTATTGTATTAATTCTTTTTATGTTCCCTAGTCGTGTTTTAAGTAATGTAATTTTATGAGTGTTTTAAAATGTTTTATAATTGTATTTTTATTTAAGACTGTTAACTGCCCCGAGCTGTTTCAGGAGGGGTGGGGTATAAATGTGATTAAATAAATAAATAAATAAATAGGGGCTAAGGGGTCTTGTTGTGAGGGGGCTGAGAAGCCTAGGGGACATACTCAGGGCAGGGGATGAGAAGGGAAGGCCTGAAGGAGTTCACTCAGGGTGGAAGAAGCAGAGGCAAAGGTGTGAGGTGAGAGGAGCAGGATCTGGAGGGCAGGAGTTGGATCCATGGACTGGAAAGGGGTCATATACCCATTGCTGGATTCAAGAAAGTTAAGGCCTCATACAAAATGGTGGTGCAGGCCCTTTCCTAACATAGGAGTGTTTGATGGACACACGACGACTCATCCATTAGAAAAAGAAAATGTTACTATACTCGGTTATGTTCAATGAAATTTAGCATCCCCCTCAAGGGCCCCGGACCGCCCTTCCTTCCGGCATATGACTAAGACCTGGCTGTTCTGGTGGGGGGAGATGGGGTTTAGGGTGGGAGGTTGTGGGTTAGGGAAGGGGGAGGGAGACCTACTGTTTTTGCCTTCTCTTTTATTGGGTTGTTTTAGCTTGCTGTTTTATTGTTTTTATATGTAAGCCGCCCCTCCGAGCTGCCTGGAGCAGGAGGGGTGGGGTAACAAAATTGGTTTAATTAAATAAATAAATAAATAAGGGCCAGGGCTCTCTGTGTTGTGGGCCGGTATGCAATACATGCTGTTATTTGTTTTATTCAGGCCACCTCTGTTGAGAATCCCCTCCCGAATCACCATGGACCATCTGTCTGTAGGCTGGGGTCCCCCTACATTTGAGCCTCCATGGTGCGGCGTTTTACACCACTGCTTCTCTCACTCATGTCGTCATTCAAGTTTCTTCATGGACCCCATATACTGAGGGAGCCACAAGACATGTTGTCCTGTGTGGTCATGCAATCTGCACTTGCCTGGATCTGGCCCAGTGTACAACAAAAAGCCATAAACTGTATTTGACCTATGGGTCTGAGGTTCCCCACCTCTGACCTTGATCTTGTTGTGTGCTACTGGTTTCCTGTTTTTGATCCAGTTTCGCTACTGGTTTTCTACTCTGGTGTGGTTTTTCCTTTCTTTAACTTGGGTTCTGACCTTGTGACTCCAAACCCAAAGCTGGTTTCCTGGCTCTTACCAATGCCCGGTCCCTGACACTATGGGTGAAAACAGACATGACACTAATCACCCTTTAACCACCCTTGGTGGTTATTTATGCATGTTGCAGGGCTGCATAGGGCACCAATACAGGCCTGCAACATGCATAAATAACCACCAAGGGTGGTTAAAGGGTGGTTAGCGTCATGTCTGTTTTCACCCTATATTATGGCGTGAAGTTGTATGTTCTTCTAGCTTCTACAGCAGGGAGCCAAATTTGGCCAGGGGCGGTTGTCCCCTTTCCAGTTCTAGATCCAGTCCATACTCTCAAGTACGGAAAGAGTGGACTCAAGGAGAAGAGTGCAGGGATAAAGGGCATGCACTCCAGGATAGGAGAATGGATCCATGATCTGGTTCCTCCCCACATCCTGATTACACTCCTTAAGCAACCCTGCCCCCAATGCCTGTCTGGCCCATGGAGCTGGTATTTTACAAAGTGATCCACAGAGGGGGTTAACCTTACTGCAGGGCGACTGCCCTGAGCCCCTCTATTTTTTCTACTTCCAGGGGCCTTGTAGTAGCCCCTGTTTTCACCAGGGCAGGGAGCATGTCCGGCCCCCATGCCCTTCCAGTGGGGTTCCAAACATGACCACCTCTAGGGCTCCATGGATGGTGCCTCCGCGGGGGTGAAGCCACTAGAGGCCCCACATTTAACCTTTTCCCTGAGCCCTGCAAATTCTAAGGCCAGCCCTGAGTTCCACAGACAAATTCGGCAAAGAGGGTGACGCCAAGCTGATGAACAAAGCATCCACTTAGTATATTCATGTGTTGTGTGATAATATAGGATAGGCAACATGGTAAACCCTACAGAATTTCAACAGCAGAGATACGCATGAGAGGAGCTGTACCGCACACATAAGAAGAGTTCTTATTACAGCCCAGTTAGGAGAACTAACAAATGAAAAGGGTGGGGGAGGGAGAGAAGAGCTTGATAAATATTTTCCACAACAAAACACAATTGGTTTCAGTGGGATAGAGCTCTGTTTCTCATTAGTTCTCCTTCACTTGTCAGACAAGTTCCATATTTCACTGAAACCCACTGTGGATTCTTTATAGTTTGTTGGGGGAAGTAGCGATACTATACATTTAGCACGTCGCCTTTACGCTGTGTGTTTTCACAGGTCTCCCTTTAAAACCTACAGTACATGCTTTTGTTTTATTTTTATTTATTCTTTTGCTTCCTTCCCTTAGGATAGTGGGATTCAACATACAAGAAGAGTTTAAAAGCAGGTAACAAGTCATCACTTTTGAAGCTGCAAAGCAGCTGAAGAGTTGCAATGGCCCCGGCAGCCATTATTGCTGCCTGCCAGGGTGCCACGGTATCAAGTTATATGATAAAGCACTCATCTGACACCAGAAAAATAATCACTCTCTATCCCCTATCCCCCCTCCACACACTTTTTTCACAAGGAGGCTTTTTACACTCATTAAATGCAACCTTATCTCTGAAAGACTGCAATCCTCAGCAAATGACAAGTGCACCTAATCTCATTTTCTGACAAGCAACTCTGACAGCACCTTCCTTTTGATTTCTAAGACACGTAGCTAGACATATATTAATCTGTCAGTCATCGCCCCTAGGAAGGATTGGGGGGGGGGGGGAGGAAAGGAAAAGAAAAGAGACAGAGATGAACATCTGTGAATGTGAAGGGAACGAGACAAGAAAGAGACTAAGGGCCCTTGCCTGGCTATTTTAACTGATACATGTGCCTTTCTCTGCTAATCTCCTCAGCATCTTCTGTGCAACAGAATGGTACATGGACTGTCCAAGCGCATTACAAAGCTTACATCTGCAAAGAGGCTCTGGGACTGGCATAGCGAGGTTGGAAGGGGCCCTCGTTTAGGAGATGGAATGGGGGCCCTCCTGCCTCACTCCCAGTGGCAGGGGAGGCAGCGGCCCCATCCCATCCCTGGCTCATGGGCCCCAAAACAATGGCATCGTCATCTGTCCATATTATAGCTACTCCCTTGGAGACTGGGTTTGCCCAGAGATGATTTTAATCATAATAATTATTATTATTTATTTATTATAGCACTTTCAGTGTTCAAACCTTTATCTAGTTCAGCCTCACACACACACTCCCTGCAAGTTAGGTCATTATTATTCCCATGTTGCAGATGGAGGACTGAAGCTTGAGAGATAGTGAATTCCCCAAGGCTATCCTGCAAGTTTTATGGCTAAAACAGGATTTGAACTGGTTTCACACAACTAAGTCCAGCACCTTATCTGCTAGGATACACGGGCTCACAGTAACAAGGAGATAATCTTAATTCAAAGCATATGAATAGCAGAGAATTTTGCACCAAGCACCACCTTCGTGCCGTGGCTGCTAATAGCGCCTCTAGGCCTAGGGAAACTGGGGCAAACAACAGGAGAATGGATTTTGCCGCAGACATCCAATCAGCAGGAATTAGGATGATGGCTCTAAACTAGTATCATAGGCCCGCTGAGAGAAATTTGGGGAGGGTCTTGGTACATCCTGGTAGCTGGAGACTTGGCAACCTCCCATCCCCTCATCGTAAGTTTTGAAATCAATTTCTGGAGATCACTTTGCGTGCTTAATTTACACAGCTGTTGCTTGTAATTATTATTTTTATCATGTTTTAATGTATATGAAGAGAGAGAATTCTTGCAGTTTTGGGGTCCTGGTACTATTGTACCTCCTGCCCTCCCCTCCGCCCCCCATTCCCTTTCTCTTATTAAACCTGATTAGGTGACTACAGTCAGTGACCGTCACTCAGACTGGACTACATAGGAAACCAGTCAGCTAGATGGGAAAGGATCAATGCACCAAACTGAAGATTGGCCTCTGCTGCACCGTGGAACTAGATAGGGCCGTGGGTTTTTAAATACAACTCCCCAACAAAGGCATTAGCGGAGGAGTGTACTGTACCCAACATTCCTGTGAGATCAATATACAGGATCCCCTGAGCCTGTGGGAAGGGCAGCATATAAAGTGGAATAAATAAATAAATAAAATGCTGTGATCCCAGCTTCGGAGGGAAATGCCCTGGTTTTGGAGGTCCGCCACCATCACCCACCACCAGGAGGGGAGCTGCTGGACAATGCATGAGAGTGTGTGTGTTTGTGTGTGTGTGTGTGTGAGAGAGAGAGAGAGAATGTAGGTGCAATGTGTGAGTATGTGCACACAAGTGTGTGAATGTGTGTGTGTGTGTGTGTGTGTGTGTGTGAGATAGAGAGAATGTAGGTGCGATGTGTGAGTATGTGCACACAAGTGTGTGAATGTGTGGGGGTGTGTGAGAGCGAGAGAGAATGTATGTGCGATGTGTGAGTATGTGCACACAAGTGTGTGAATGTGTGGGTGTGTGAGAGAGAGAGGGGCTTATTGAGCAAGGAAGGAGGCAGGCGTATGTTCCTTTGGGGCCACCTGAAGTGTTGAGAGGCATGGAGGAGCTTTGCTTTAGAACTGATGGCATGACCTCTCTCTGGAGTCACAAGGCTATAGTTAAGGCTCAAAATGGGGTCAGACTGGGAAATATTTGGGAGCCAGCAAGGGCCGGATCCAGGCAAGTACAGACTGTGTAACAGCAAGGGCCCTGAGGTCTATGACTGAAATGACAGTATGAATGTGAGAAGCACTGGCATAAAATATGGGCCCACACAGCCTCAAGCCCAGGGAGCTCCAGTCTGTTGAGCACCTCTGCCAATTAAGAAAGAGGCCACCAACATATGGGAACCACAAATAAACTAGAAATAGTAACATGTGTGTGACATACAGGCCTGCAATGCAGGGGCCTCCAAAAGGCAATGAATTAACGGAACATCCAAAATTAATTACAGTTGCACTTTCCTTTTCCTAATGGGTAAGTCCATGTGTGTCCTATGTTAGAAGAGGGCCCACACCACCATTTCACACAGTGCCCCATCCATACCCCTCGACCCCTGGACTCTGAAAAGAGGGACAGCAACGCTCAGGACGTAATTTGCACAAAATGTACATATGCTAATTTGCATGCCTTTATGTAAATTAGAACTCCCTCCCCTTGGGATCTGCCTAAGGCTGAGCCTGCTCATCTGTCAGAAACAATGGCCCCTTTTACACAGATGGAGGTGGGTGGGGGGATGGGTGTTTGGCCGCGGTGGGTGGAGTTACATGGACACCCCCCACCCCACCCCGGAACCTTCTCCACTTTTCCGGAGGGCTCCATGGGTGGAAGT
>QEPC01007512.1:15338115-15383749 GCA_003113815.1 Sphenodon punctatus
TTAAAAGGATTGTAGGCTGAGGGTGAATGAGAGCTGCTTAATCACACAGCGGGATCGTATGCAGGTCCAACGTGGAGAATGCCCAGCGGGTGGAAGGAGGGAGGCAGACGCCGGTGGGGAAGGGTAACTTGGGAGAATCTGCAGAGGTGCAAGTTGGGGACAGCCGAGAAAGGAGAGCCACTGAGGAGTGAGGCGGCCAGCCAGAGAGAGGAAGAAGTTACCTGGGTATAGAGCAGGGAGCAGCTCCGGGAGAGGGGGCTGTCCCACCCAAGGAAGGGCTGAGGGCACAGGGGGCTGAGACAAAGCCACAGCTCGGAGCTGGGCTACAGAGAAAGGGCAGCAGGGCAGACCATAGCCGCTGCTTGAAACTGACAACAGCAGGGGGGAGCTGCTTTGAAATCTACAAGGTGCCACCTAGCCAAGGAGCGGCTGGATATAAAGTAACAAGGGAGATTTAGGGGGGGAGTGCTGAAACTGACAACTTAGGCTGTAGTGCCGCAAGCCACGGGGAGAACTGTTTGTCTTCCAAAACGGGGGCACTGGAACAGCGACGTCCTGCCCAATCTGGGACACTTGAGAGGGATGGCCCCATCCTCCTGGGATCTGGCACTGGACCCAGGGTTTTATCCTGTGACATCTGCTTAGTTACTTCTCCAGAGAAATAATCCCTTTCCCTCGGACCATGCAAGTCAGCCCCGCTCGGCGATATCTTGTTGGCACCACTTATAGAAGTGCTGCCAACGCTTAAGAAAGGCCAGATCCCCTTGGCTATGAGGTAACAGAGTGTTTAGGGTTTGATTGTGGGGGGAGACCATGTGTCAGTGCTATTCATGCCTGACCCACCAGCACGCTGCTAAGTTTTCCAGAGCTATCCTTGGCATCTCTCTCTCTTTGTCTCCCGGGGTCAAGGCCTAGTTTCGCCTCCCTGCCACTTTCCCATTACATTCATTTTGCGCAGCCAGTGAAAGCCGAGTCACAGCGTTTTACCACTTAACGCCTCTTTGCTGACCAATTTACACCCGACATGTAGCATGTGATTTTGCCAGGGGATTTCCACAGAGACAGCAGCTGTCTGCCCTAGACAGAGTTTCACCCTCTCTCCAGAACCCATTAACAATCCCCTGAGCTATCCATTCCCACCCTCCCATACTATTTCCAGAAAACTGAAGTGCAGGTGAAACTTCACTGTTAATAACAGGATAAACCAAAGAAGAAGAAAAAATCAAATGGAAGGGAAGTACAAAAGAGATTCAACCCAGTGTTTTAAAGCGAAGCCATTTTCAGAGTAGCACACTAGTGATTAAGTACATGTTTGATGGTGAGAAAAAAAAGTAGGGCAAGATCTTTCCTAATACATTTTCTTAATCAATACCTGCACTAGGAAGATGGGAACAATTAAAGTTTCTCTCTATTGCTCAGACAAAGCAGTGCAAAGCTTGTGATCTACTTAAGTAGTCCGCCAGTCAATGGCAAGATGAAAAGACTTCTTCAGTTTTACTTACGAGCCGAAATGATGTTAATACTTCAAGTGTTTAGGAGTTGGCTCTCAGAAAGACAGTAAATTAATTAACACTGACAGAAAAGCTGCCTAACATTGCAAAATTCCCCCATGAACCCCATCTATCTGTTCCTTACATTTATTTGGTGATGTCATAATAACTTGAAGACTCACAAATACATTCTTGAGTTCACTGAGCTTGAAAATAACACTGGAGCTATTTTTCCCTTGCGGGGTACAGCAGTTTAATAAATAAGCCTATCAGAAACCCATGTTTACTGCCGATGTGCCTTATATGGATAAATACAAACTCGCCACTCTCATAGCTTTGCCAGCTCTGTTATTAAAGAAAGATCTTCTAGCTGTGTCTGCGTTGGTGTGTGCGTGTGTGTGTGTGTGTCTGTGAAAAGCAAGAGGCAGCAGAAATAATATAGTGTAAAAACATCCACACTTTGGGTAAAAAAGTCAGCTGAGAATGCCGTAAGCTTCAGTTCACAGAGTCCATCTCGTCTCCTCACAAGTTCACAACAAAAAAGGGAAGCATTTCTGATGCTTGTAGTGAGGTTTTCAAAGGCTTCAACAACCACAGAGCCCAACGTCCTAATGGGAAAACCAGGGTCTGTCCCATCAAGCAACTGAAGATGAGGTTGGAAGTTGGCATCTCTGCCTCCACAATAGCACGACCAACCAAAATCAAGCTGATGCTAAGTTCTGGAAGACTCTTAGCTGCCGCACCATATTGCAGCCAACAAACCTGATCCTTGGGCCACCTACCTCTGCTCTCCCAACTCACCTAGGCTCTTTGCCTCTTATTTGATGCCCTCCAAGAGATGGACATGGTTGCCAATATTCTTTGTGCCTAATATTGCATTTCACCAACGGAAATCGGTCAAATATGTGATAGCATCTGAACTACATTGGGTGCTTTTAGACGGATGGCTGCCCCGATGCTACCAGTTCAGCAGAACTGATTGTTAAAATCCTACCAGAATACACATAAAGGGAGGTTTGGGGTAAGACGTGTAGCACTCAGCTCTGACAGAACTGTTTGTTAATTAGTTACAATATTGCACCTACCACAACGCTAGGAAACCTTTCCCCTCCCACAGGCCACTTTGAAAATGAGTCCAAACTCCATGGACCAGAGAGAACCTAGACACATTTTAGGGGTGTGCTCAGGATGGGAGAAGAAATGAAAGGGTCCAACACAAGGATCCATCCTCATTTGCGGTCCGACACATAGTTTGGGAATCTGTGTGGTAAAGTTTGTCATGGGTCCAATGTCTGCCTCTTGTGGCAAGGAAGATTGACTTTGGAGTTCCTCCAGTGCAAAATCTCTGTCATTCTGGTATTTGTCTAAAAGCACTTCTCAAAATGATGTCTGAGCCTTGTTCAGACCTTATTCCAGGCTCCTAGTTCTCAGCTGGCCCATCTCCAGCTTCCACGGAAGAGCAGCATATTGGAAGGGGACTTTCATGTTGTTCACAATAAAAGGTCAAGAAAGCCAGTTCTCCAATTTTAACCACCATAATGCATCCAAACTTCTACCTCAGTGCCTCCCTTCTAAGGTCTACTGAAAACAAAATCCTCCCACTGCCAGCATTCCCCCTCCTCCCCCCAGAAATCTTTCTCAAAAAAAGGCTTTAAACAAAAATTCTTTAAAGATCCTAACAAATCCCTAGTTCTTTGTCTCTCCAGCACCTTTGATCTTTTCCTGCCTGCATCCGTCACCTGAACTGAACCGGCTGCAAATCTCCCCTTGATAAAGACAAGCCTGATGTGTCCTTCATTTAGAAACAGACAGGAAGAGAGTGTTCAGTCCTATCAAGGCCCATGGATTCTGAACATCAGAACAGCTAGACAGTGTCAGCCCAGTGACTGCATCTAGCCCCGCTTCCTGTCTCTGATAGCAGCCAATTTTGGTTGCGTCAGAGAACAAACAGATCTTAATGGAGTGGCCCATTTCCTGCTGTTCACTCTGAGCCCCCAGCACTCAGAAATCTTTGGCCCTTTTTACACGAGACGCTACCACGCAGGTCCACCCAGTGGACACATGTGGTAGCACCCATGTAAAAGTGGCGGTAGGTGGGTGCGTGCTCCTGCGACCTATGCACCTCCCACCTACCTCCACCCACCTCCCGGCACGGAAAATCCCGGGTTGCTAGCATCGTGCAGGTGCATGGGTGGTCAGAGTGTGGCTGGGTGTGTACACCCATCTGCTGCCATTTAAACCCTTCCCCATCCATCAGAAGTGTGTGCACGCTCCACCAAGCACACACAGACCCAGCTCCCCCCACACACCCGTTTAAAAGCAGCCTTTATATCCCCTGACCAGCTTGACTAAATAACTACTGATGGACTTATCTTCTAAGACAGGGATGGGGAATCTTTTCACTTCCTCAGGCCACTTTGAAAGGTAGTACAAGCTCCCCAGACCAGAGAGGAGTTAGGGACAGGAGTGGCTTGCAGGGTGTCCTCAGGATGGGGAAAGGGAGGAGAGGGGAAGGGATCATGGGTTTATGCCATCGAGCTATCCCTGATCCTTCAGTGCATGCTCTCATTTCCATTCTGTTCCCCTGAGCTCACTCTTTCAGTGCTTGAGGGCAGGGACTGAATCCTGGAGGCAGAACCAGGAATCGCAAAAGAGCCAGATGGAAATCAGCCATGGGCTGCCTTTGACCTTTACAACATCCTCTGGTAATGAGTTCCACAGGTTAGTTGTATGTTGGGTTTAAAAGTATTTCCTTTTGTCTCTTTTTTAAAAAAACCTACTGCCAGTTAATTTCTTTTGGTATCGCCTAGGTTCTCATATTTTGAGAAAAGGTAAATAACAGCTCCCTCTTTTCTTGCTCTGACATCATTCCAACACAGTATTTAAGTAAACAGGTTGAGATTCTCATGATTTCATACTCTTGGGTTTTAAGGAAACTCCCAAACATTGCAAGACTCTTGACAACACAGCAAGTCTTGGCAAAACCAAGATTAGAAAAACAGTTGGAGATGACTTGATTTTAAAGCCACCCCAGACAGAAAAAGGTTTCCTCTCTTAACCTGAGTGTGGCAGAGAGGCTCACAAGAAGTCACTCATGTTCCCTATAAAAATACTATTTTCATACTCAAGAGATATCCCCCCTCCCCTTTCTCCTCCCTCTCCTCTTTTTTTTTTTTTTTTAAAAGAAAAAAGTTCAAACAATTTGTCTAGTCGAGACAAAGAAACAAAGTGGCTGAGGTCAATGGAAATCTCTGACAAAGATTTTCTGCGAGCCACACGCGGGGACAACCCCACCAACTGTTCCAGTTTTTTTCTTTCTTTCTTCAAATGGCAGAGGCAAAGGTCCTGATTAAAGGCCCTCGGGGGTCGGGGGGAACACACAAGATGCCCCATGACTTCAAAGTCAACAGACTGCTGGACAGTAAGGAGGTCCTTTCTTTCTTTCAACTTACGCTCCTGCTGGCTCTGGAGGAGCTTCTAATTGCATTTCACAGAGAAGGAACAAAACATGACCTTGTCTCCACACAGAAGCAGCCCTACTGGAAGGAAACAGGACATGATTTGAGCCTTCAGCAGGCAAACAAAAAAATCATAATTAAAAATTACCCTGCTAACATGTCATGCAAAGAGAGGGAGGAAGCCTCCTGGGTAAAGCAAGGATTCAGAGGCTGAGGAAAAACAAACAAGCACGCAAGCAAAAAACCAAAAACCTACGGGAAGCTTGGTAGTCATTAAACCTGTCATAAGAAATAAAGTTGGCCTGGGTGTGTTCAAGATGATCAGTAAACCTCCTTGGCTAAAAGGAGGAAAAAAAGAGAGCAGGGAAAGTGAGAGGACTGGAAAATGAAACTAGAAAGACATGGAGACAACTTTGGGTGCTGGGTTTGTGGGCATTGGGTTGGAGCTCTGCTCAGGCGGGAGTGTGTGGGGAGGGATTCAAATGGGCTCCCAATGTGGCTACCGCAACCACCGCCTCCTCTGCCGTAGACCGTGGGGGTGAGGGGAAGTGCGCCAGGCTGGTCTTTGAAATTGTCATTGACATGTGCCGGCCGTGAGCACTGGGGAACCGGGCTCTCCAGAGCTGGTAGCCAGTTTCTGTGACTTGCAAAGCCAGTTTCTATCCCTTGCCCACAGTTCCTATGAGTGGGGGACCGGGCTACTGGCATGGGTGGCTGCCCCAGTTCATACAGGCAGGGGATGGGTGGGTGCCGTTGTCATGCAATCTTTTGGCTTGCACCACACTGGGCACTCCAGGTTTCTTGGCAGTACACCGAGAGTGGCCCTGAGCGGGTGCTTCGTGGCTCATGGGAGCACCCATCTGGTTACTCCATCTTCAGATGAGCAGTCGGATGAGTGGCTCCTGGGCGGCCATGCATGGTAGCATCTCGTTTAAACACACCCAGAGTTCAGATGATGCCTTTTATTGAACCAACCAGGGGCGTAGCTCCAAATGGGGTCACTGCCTCAGGACCCAGACTTTCTGGGAAGTAAAGAAAGTCCCTTGGGGGCATCAAAAATGTCCCACTTTATCTCTGACAGCTGCCTGTGCCTTCCCCAGAGACGCAGGAGCTAATCCCCTGGCTGTGGCTGCCACTCAGGCCCCAGAGCCTCGCCTTTGTCTCCTGCCCTCATGCCTTACCTCCCTTAGCCCAGCACCCTCAAGCCCTGGTCTGCTCCAGTGCCTCACTTTCTCCCCTACTCCGGTGTCCCCCATGCCCTCCTCAGCCTCCCTCCCACATCATGGTTGGGATGGGACCCATTACTTTAACTTGCCCCAGAGCTCAATTAAACCAAGCTACACCACTGGAATCAGCATCTGTTGGTGAGAAATTATGCAAGCTTCCATGGGCAAACATGGTTCTTCCTCTTCTGACTGGTTATGCATCTGGATGAAGGGCCCCAAGTGGTCCAAAAACTAGCAGACTCTCAGCAACAGAAGTTGATCCAGTAAAAGAGATCACCTGAACTACATCGTCTCCATCTCTTACATTTGGAACCAACATGGCAACCATTCTCTCTCCAGACCACAATAAAAAGATTGTGGTCTTGCACAGACTTAGGGACAGGGTAGCAATAATCTACACACCTGCCCCTTTTGTTTACTTTTTTGAGCTGGCGAATAGATTGCATTGAGCCAGATCTGAACCTGAGCCCGATGCAGCTGGGCTCTTCTGACTACAGGCCTGGTGAATTTGTGGGCAGGACTGTGGAGGAAAGGGGCGGAGGAAACACATTAACCCTGCCCCTTTTCTACAGATTGCTGTGACATTATGGAACTCCATGGGGGCAGGGAGCCCTGCTTGGTCCAAGCCTGACGGAGGTGAGCAGTGTGTGCGCCCATCCCAGCAGCCTGACTGGACCAGCCAGCTCTCACCAGGCCCTGATGCAGGCCTCTTGATCTGTGCCAATCAGAGGGAATGAAGAGCATCCCACCCCCAGCCTCGCAATTCCCAGTCCGGGGCTTCCTGTGCAGGTAGGATGGAATGCTCCTGCTTCCTGGTAAAACAGGCGAGTCCTTGGTTGGGAGAAGGAATGCTCCCACTCATTGCAAGCCTGGCGAATAGGCATGTATGCCTTGTGGCTGGTATATTAAAAAATGCATGTATTTTTACAGCCCTGCTTATGCACATTTAAAGCCCTGAGCCTTTGTGGATGGGCAAGATAAAAATCCAAATAAATAAATCAATAAATTAACAAACTGAATGAATGGTTGAACTAATCAATGAATGAATGAATGAAATGAGGCTGGCCCTAGAATCAAATATGAAGGACATTTCTGCACTGGAAAGTGGAAGCCCACAGACCTATAAACCAGGGGTGGTGAACCCCCAGACCATGGGTCAAATCTGGCCCATAGCTGGGTTTTACTTGCTCAATCCTGCAGATCCAGCCCCTCTGAGAGGGTGAGACTGGGGAGGGCACAGAGAACAGGGTGTACACTTGAGGGTAGGGGAGGATGGATCCATGGCACAGATCCATGATCTCAACACCTTTCCCTATGCTGAGCACACCTCTTAAGTTTTCTCCCTCCCCAACTTCTATCTGGGCCTGAGGATCTTATACTAGTTTTCAAAGAGGCCCACTGGAGAGGAAAAGTTCCTCACCCTTCCCTTAAACTCTCTCTTACCCAGTAATCTGCAGCATAGCACATGTGCCACAAATAAGGCATTATGACTACATTCGGAGGAAGGCCCTTGGCAGGGTTCAGCCCCAGTAATCAAATTCAAGGGGAGGGGGGAGAGCTTTGGAAACTGTCCCCAGTAGGAGTGTGTACCTCAAAATGTGAAAGACCAGGGAAGACTAATATTGGCCCATTAAAGATTGTAAACAAAAGCAAAAAAAAGCTGGCTGGTTTATTTGGCTTTCATTGGGTAATTTAAGATGTTACAGGACCACGGTCAACCACAGTGAACCCCGTGGTGACCAAAAGTCCCGTAATGTCTGTTGGGTTCCCGCCAGATGTCCACCACAGTGGACCTCCGGTGGGAATCCAAATAACCACGATTCCGGGGAGGGGCTGGGCTGTGCGGCTGTATGTTGCGCCGTGCAGCCCCGCCCCCTCCCCGATCCCCAGAGAGAATCAGGCTGGCACATCTAAAAGGTCGGCCGGCCTGATTCCTCATTGGGATCCACAACGGATCTCGGTGCATGATTGAACGTGGCGGGCCTCTTGGTCCGTCACATCTAAAATTACCCATTAATTATTTTCCTGCTCCATCCCTGCATGGGACTTCATACAGATTAAATCACAAGAACTCCTGTTTTATATTCTACTGTAGAGAGGCTGGTTAGCCCAGTGGATGGGTTACTAGCTGGAAACTAGGGTTTGGTACCCTGCTTGGACAAGCTCTGGGTCAGAGGGTATGGCTTCTGGGGCAGGCTTGGATCCTGCCCCAGCAATTCATTTTTTACAAATTAAGAACTGGGCATTAGTCTTGTGACCCTTTGTGCCAACAAGACTGTGCTGCCAATAGTTATATTTGTATCAAAGCACAAATTAAATATTACACACAAGTAGGTTGGAGGATCAAGATGAAATGGATCAGGATCTGCCCACACACATTTGTATATAAATGTGCAGGGTGGATATCTAGGCTCATGGCAATCTGCGAGAACTTTGCTATGGACTCCCCCAGATCCAGGATTTCACCTGTAGCCTTAAACTACAGCTAGAATCCAATGGAGTGCACTGAAAATCTCAACTAGGATTCTCTAGCGGGCACTAGCAATCCTGATTCTAATCCAATAGAAAGCATGAACACGTAGAGCTATTTAAAGCTGAGGGTGGTTGCCTTGGCTGGCAGAGTGAATGTGTGTTTTATTACACTTGAACCAGGAACCTTTGCTCGCTCACCCAGGTCTTCGCTGGAGACACCCTCTCAGCGAACTGTAACACTGACCAAACTACTCTTGGCAAGATGGAGGCAGCCCATGCACAATTCTCCAAGTGCTGTTGGTTGATTAGAATAGGGTGGCTGAAGGTTTTTCTAAAGCACTTCGGAAACCCATTTGCAAGCCTGGGTAAATTCTGCAAGTGGGACTAATCGTTCCCTCTTAAGGTAGAGGAATGGGAATAAATGAGGAGATGCCAAGCTCTGATACAGCATTACCATACCTAGGTGTAGTTCAGAGTATATCCATGCAGTCACCGAGGTCATACACCAGTTAAATAAGCACAGAGAGTTGTACTGGGGCTCCACAGTCACAGTGGGGAATCTTTCCCTCCTGAGGGTCACAATGAAAATCAGTACAAGGTCTGCGGGCTGGATAGGAGCTAGGGGTGGGGTTTCTTAAGGGTGTGCTCAGGACTGGGGAAGAAAGAAGGGAGTCCAGAACATGGATCTTTGCCATTGATCCACCCTCTGTAATAGAATCCTAGAATGCTAGAGTTTGAAGGTATGTCGGGGTCACCTAGTCTAGCCTGTTTTGGTGCAGCCTGGATGTCCGCAGCTACAACATGCCTGGCAGATGACCGTCCAACTTCATTTTGGAAACATCCAGTGACAAAGGGTAAAACAAGACCTGACAGTAGCCCGCTTAGACCTGTTATGGCCTGCGAGTCACTGTCAGGTGTGGTTCAGGGGCAACAGATGTTGACTCAGGGTATGTTGGCAGCTAGCCCAGGCTCTTACCTTGGCATACAGCTGAAGTAACAGTCTGGGCTAGGGCCTGCGTGACCGGGGTAAAGTAGGCCACAGCAGGTTCTAACATTTGTTTTGGACTGCCGTGACCCAGCCTGGATCGGGTCTGCAGCGGCCGTCCATCATGGCGGGGGGCGCGCTGGGAGGGCTGTGGGGACGGGATTGGCCACCGGCATGTCTGATGCAGCCACTGCCCAGCAGGACAGCTCTCCCGGCTGCCGTCACGTGTGGTCAGTGGCCTGATCTGTCCCCGGCCATCTTAGCAGTGGGTTCCCAACCCATACTGGGTTGTGTCGGCAGCGTGCCACTGTCATGTGTGGTTTTACCCAAAGTGCCTATGACCTCTGTATGCAACTTTCCCATTGCCAAACAGCTCTTACTGTTACAAACCTTTTCCTGATATTTAACTGAGTCACAGACAGAGGAGCAGAATGGACGGAGGCAGTGACAGCCAATGCCAGTGGAAGCATCTTATTTTTGAGTGATCCAGGTCCGGCAGTCTCTGTGCTCACCCGGTGCTTGGCAGCTGTGGGGGACTGGATGATGGCGAGCCAACTGAATCCTGACAAGACTGAGGTGATGTTGGTGGGGAGGGCTGAGGGGGTGGTGGCTCCCATCATTGGCGAGGTCTGCCCCCCTTTGGCCGCTCAGGTTTGTAGTCTGGGGGGTGCTCCTTGACCCACAGCTTCGCCTGGATTGTCCGGTGGAGACTGTGCCAAAGGGAGCATTTCGCCAGTTACATCTGGTGCAACGACTGCGGCCGTATGTCTCAGACTCGGATCTGGCCACCATCATCCATGCTTTCGTTACCTCTCGACTGGACTACTGCAACGCACTCTATGTGGAGCTGCCCTTGACAATGGTCTGGAGGTTGCAGATAGTGAAAAATGCAGCGGCCCATCTCTTGACAGGGGTGGGCCGCTGTGAGCACATTACACCTGTGCTCCGCACTCTGCACTGGTTGCCTATTATCTACTGGGCCCAATTCAAGGTATTGGTTACCTATAAAGCCCTAAACAGCTTGGGTCCTGGTTACCTGCGAGACCGCCTCAGACTCCGTGTTCCTTTTAAGCCCTTGCGGTCGGCCAGAGATGCCCAGCTTGAAGTCCCCCGGGTATGCCGTGTGGCGACGGCACAAAGGGTGTTCTCAGTGGCTGCGCCTCGGCTGTGGAATTCCCTCCCATTGGAGGCTCGCATATCCCCAGACCTCCCCTCTTTCTGTAGATGCTGTAAAACCTGGCTGTTCCGCCAGGCCTTTGGGGAGGGGGGTAGGTTGGGAGGGGTTTTTTGTTTTATTGTTTTTGCCTGAATGATGTGTCCATTTTATATTTTTATTGTATTTTAATTGTTTTGTGATATTTAAACTGACTATTATTATGTGTACGATATATGCCACCCCACATGAGCGGGGTAAAAATGTTTATATAAATAAATACATAAATAAATATAAATAAATAAATGCTGCATTGAGAACAGGAAGGCTGAGGAGGTTGCAATGGTGTGCCAAAGCTTGTTAAGGCAAGCATACTAGGAGTGTACAGAAAGCACATCCTTTGCTGTCATAAGACGAGCTGGTCTCAGCAGACTGGCTGCTGCACAGCAGACTCCCTGACTTCTCTAGTTGAACTGGTCTCAGAGGTGTGGTGTTGAGGTCGCCTAGACTTATTGTCTTGGGTGATTTCAACATACATGCTCAGGCCTGTCTTTTAGGGGTGCAGCAGGAATTCATGGCTGCCATGACAACCATGGGCCTATCCCCAGTAATATCTGGCCCAACACACAAGGCTGGACACACATTGGATCTTATGTTCTGCACTGGCCTGGATGCAGGGGGTTCCAGTTATTGGGGTGTCATGATGACACCATTGTCATGGTCAGATAATTACCTTCTGAAGGCCCAGATTCCTGCCTTCTCTTGCCCCTGTCGGGGTGGTGGACTAGTTTGGATCGTCTGCACACCAAGACTATTGGATCCAACAGGATTCCAGAACTCTCTGACGAATTTATTCACTGACCTCGACGGCCTCCCTGTCGATGCCTGGTTGATTTGTGGTATGGCATTTTGACCCAGGCTATTGACATGGTGGCACCCAGGCGTCTGATTCCTCCAGACCCCTGGTATATGGAGAACCTGAAGCTGCTAAAGCAAGAGGTTAGGCAGTTGGAGTGCAGGTGGTGCTCGATTCACGCCGAAGCCCACTGACTGCAGCATAGACTGTTTTTAAAGGACTATGTCACAGCTGTGGTGGCAGCAAAGAAAGCTTTTTTTGCGGCTGCCATATCATCTGCCAAGTGCCTTCCTGCAGAGCTCTTTCAGGTGGTGAATAGCTTATTAAACCCTGGCTGTCTCTTCCCGGCGTTAGAGGCATTGGTTGCCCGCTGTGATGTGTTTGTCACCTACTTTGCAGATAAAGTCACTCATGTTTGGCTTGACTTGGGCACTGCTATTTTGGGTACAGGGTCAGAGTATGGGGTTGAGGATGCTCGGTCTTGTCTGGTTTACTTGGATCAGCTTTGATCGATCTTGCCCATAGATGCGGAGGATGTGCTTGGGGGAGGGGGTGCAACCAACCCATCCTTGCCCATCCTGGCTGAAGAAAGCCAGTCTGGAGACATTGGGGACATTGCTGGCCAGGCTTGTCAATGCCTCTGTTTGGGTGGGAAGGGTGCCTGACGGCCTTAAAACTGCGGTCGTCTGTCCCCTGCTCAGGAAACCATCTCTTGACGTTGACTCTCCTGCCAGATATCACCGTCTCTAACCTCCACTTGTTAGGGAAGGTTATTGAACAGGTGATTGCCTCATGGCTTTAGGTGCATCTTGATGCTACTGGATTCCTGGACCCATGTCAGTTGGGTTTTAATTCTGGGCATGGCACCGAGACTGCACTTGTGGCCTTGGTTGTTTATTTCCTCTTGGAAACTGACAGGGGAGATTGTACCCTGTTGATTTTGTTAGTTGTATTGGCAGCCTTTGCTACTGTTGATCATGGGGTATTGTTGACACGGCTGCAGGACCTGGACTGAGTGCGCAGGACCACTCTTGAGCGGTTCCGCTCATTCCTGGCTGAGGGAACCCAAAGGGTGGTGACGGGCAGTGGATCCCACTGGGTGCTCCCATGCAGGGTTCTACCTTGTCTCCACTCCTGCTCAATGTCTATCTGAGGCCTGTGGGCAAGATCGTTCAGAGATTTGGAGTGAGGTGCGATCAATATGCTGATGACCCTCAGCTCTATCTTTCCTTTTCATCTGACCCAGGTCTCCTTCTTTTATTGTATATGGATTACTCTTTGGTTTTACTCCTTGTATTTAGTTTTTGTTATGGGTCAGAGTGAAAGCTAGTGCCCAATAAACGAAACCAACCAATCGACCCAGGTCTTGCAGTCTAGGTACTTACCCAGTGCCTGGCAGCCAAAGAGGACTGGCAGTGGAAAAGCCGAATGAAGCTGAATCCAGACAAGACTGAGGTGATGCTGACTGGCCGGCCGTGTGACCTAGGCGACATAGGGACCCCTGTTATTGATGGGAGTCCAGCCTCCTTTGGTCACTCAGGTTTGCAGCCTTGGGGTGCTCTTCGACCCACTCTTGTGCCTGGATTGTCAGGTTGCGGTGGTGGCCAGGACTGCCTTTCACCAACGTCATCCAGTGAGAAGGCTGCAACTGTTCTTATCCGATTCGGATTTGGCCACCATCATCCATGCCTTCATAACCTCAAGGCTAGACTACTGAAATGAGCTCTGTGCGGGGCTGCCCTTGAAGACTGTGCGGTAGCTGCAGCTGGTGCAGAATGCGGTGGTCTGTCTTCTTTTGGGGGTGGGTTGCCTGGAGCACATTACACTGGTGCTCCAAAGTCTGTACTAGGTGCCAATAGCTTTCTGGGCACAATTCGACGTGCTGGTTTTAACATATAAAGTCCTAAACGGCTTGGGCCCCAGATGAAAGACCACCTCCTCTCTTATGTCTCCCTTATGGGGCCATTCTGCGCAGGCAAAGCCCTTTTCCAAAAGGGCACCGACACTGCCAGCGCCATTTTGGAAAAGTGTGCCCAGCAGCCATTTTGTGCATGCACAGCGATTTTTATTTATTTTAAAAATTATTTAAAATAAATAAATAAATAAAAATAAACACAAAAATGAATGAAATCAAACAAATGTGGTTTGCTTATTCATTAGTTTTTGTTACCTTAGTTACCAAAACAAATGGGGCTCCATTCATTTTTGTAATTGGTTAAAATGATAGGAATTACACACCCCTAAATTTTACTCTTAGCCCCTCCCCCTCACTTATGGAGCGGCTTGAATGGGGCCATCCCCCCTCACCACCCTCCCAGCCAGTGGGGGACCCCAAATTCTGGCTGGAGCTTTGGGAGGGGAAGAGACTGTAGCAAGGCTAAGACAGGCTGAAGCTCATGTCTTAGTTGTAGGTCCCCCCCCCGAGAGCAAGACAGCAAAGTCTGCCTACGGGTCTGCCCTCCCAAGGGTGCCTCCCAGCCAGTCTCAGGCTCCTCCCCCAACAAAAGTGATGATGCTGTCCTGGCTTTTGTTGAGCCCCTACCCATGAGGGCAGCACCAACTCCACCAGAAAGGGAATTTCAAGAGTGGGCAGGGGTGGAGCCAACACTGTGGGGGTGGAGTCAACACTCCATCCCTGCCCACTCTGAAAACTTCCTTCTCAGCGGGGCCCTTTGCAAGCAACCTAATTTTCAGAGTGTGGGCCCCGCTTCCTCCCTCCTGGCGGTGCTCAAGTCACTTGGAAAGGGCCCCCTGGAGTCCAGGGTCTGGGTTCAACTGAGCCTCTTGCTCCATAGCAGCTGCTCTCCTGCTCTTGGCCCTGCACAATCTACTGCATTTGGGCTGAGCAGCGGCACGTGGGACCCTGGAGAGAACCCTTGATCCCTGTTGTGCCTTGTGCATCCAAGCCCAGGTTAATTCTTGGATTATTTATTTTTAAAATGTGTTCATGTGTCTTGCCCACAAAGAGTTTGAGGACCACTGATTTAGAGGGCTTTCTTGACTCTCGGGATGTGATGTAAATGAAATCAATGTAGATTTTCCCCGTTGCATGACCGTAGACTCAATACACTGCCAATACCAAGTCAACTTCAGAGTTTAAAGTTCTCTGTACTAGAAGAAGGCCAAAAGTCCTAGCCCTGAGCCTGTCCTGCAGCCTCCCACGGAGCACAATTAGTCCCAAAAATGAGGGCTGCTGATTCATCATGGGTTTGTTTTTTTTAATTTGGCTCCACAAATCCCTAATCCACATTTCTTTCCAGATACCAAACAGGCCCATATTCCAAACACAAGGGTATATTTTTCACTCACTGATGATAGCGCAAAGCCTCATTCCTCGCATTTGTATTATAATAAATGCATTATAAATGAGTAAGTAGGAAACAATAAGGAAATGATGTTTTACTTTTAAATGCTAATTATGAGCCCTGGCGCAGTTAATGTGTAGGGTGTTCTGTCAATTTTTAATGTTTATGCCAAGTGTAGTCTTCAATTTAACATGAGCTTTTAATCCTTTGAGTACTAAATTGCCTTTTAATGCTTGCAGCACAGCATTGTGTTTGCACAAAGTCAGGCCTGAAAAATGTATTTAGCACAAGGGGTGTGTGTGTGTGTGGAGTGGAGAGGAGGTATAAAGGCAAGATTAATTTCTTTCTAAAAATCCTTTTGGAAGGTAACAAGGGCAAGTATTTTCCTATAAAGGCTCTGTTTTTTCAAAGTCTGTCCCACGACACATAGGTAGTCCCTATGGGCTGCTGTGGTTTGGGAACACCCGGTTTTGTGGCCTACGGTGCAGAAGCGAAGGATGAAGCCAGCACCACATTCAACAATCCTTGACTTTCTCAATCCAGTGGGTCATGTACCCAATTCACAGCTGTAGGCAGCCATCCAGTGTGAGACGAAGCAGAGCTTATTATTATTATTATTATTATGAACAAACATTTATATAGCACCAGCAGTGTAGCTGGCACTTTACAAAGTAATAAAATAGACACGGTCCCTGCCCCTAGGGTTTACAATCTGAGAGACAGGAGCTGGGGGAGAGACATAGGAAGGGGAACAGAGGAAGAGACAAGGGGTCTAACATTCATGAAGACGCGAGGTCTCTCACAACCTTCAATGATGTAAGCTGAGTGCCTCAACCACTCAGACACCTTGTCATTCCACTTGAGCTGGTGGCAAAATGCCACTGTTGATTTAGCAGCAGGAACACAAGCACCTATTTAGCTTGAAACACACTGTCCAATTCCAATACGATAAAAAAAGAAAGCATTAGAATAATGGAATCACTGAATTGTTGGGAAGGGATCGCAATTGTGTGTCCAAACCACACCAGCCTATACGGGCCAGTTATGTGCCTTTGGACAGACTTTGACAAAGCAGAGTCTTCATAGGAAGATACTTGCCCTTGTTATCTTCCAAAACCATTTTTAGAAAGAAAGCGATCTTGCCTTTGTTCCTCCTTCCCACTACACACATACACGAGACCCCAACAATTCAGTCAAACATCCATTCATCCAGTCCAATCCTCTGCTCCAAGGCAAGATACCCTCTATCTACAGCATCACAGATAGATGGTTGTTCAGATGGTATTTTTAAATACAGTGGTTCCCAAACATTTTTCTGCACCACTCCATTTTGAGTCTTGAATTTAATCCCATGACTCCAGACAGAAACAGTGACAATTCTATCAAGTATCAATCAAGATTGTGACCCGATTTGCAGATGTTCTGAGGCCACTTGGTGTCCTAGACACCAGACCCCCGGTTTAGTGACCTCTGGTTTAATACCATCAAAGACAGTACAAAGTATGTTTATGGAAACATTTGTGTACACAGGTACTTTTTTGATGTGTATGTTAAAAATAGTTAGGCAAGGCAGGTATGGCTAGAGAGAGAGGCAGTACTAACAATAAATGTTTCAGAAAATAATGTTACTATGGCAAAGGAAGAGAACAGCTGGTTACAGTAATTCTTCCCTACTGCTCAAAAATGACAGCTATCAATAACAGATACAATGTATTTTCTATTTCCTCTCCCAATCTTGTTGGCATTTGTTCTTCATGACCAGCACTAACTAGCTCCGGAACATTGGGTCAGTCAGGCTTTGCTATGAACATGGCATAAGGATCATGATTAGTATCACATACATATTTAGTGTTTGCATCGTACTGTCACGTGGATTAAGGTGTGTGTTCGGGACATGTGCCCACTCTTTCAGTGACCTTATGGGGTAAATGGCATCCATTTGGACTAACCCTTGCACAGTTCCTGTCCTCATACAGCTTTCCTTCCTTGTGTAAGGTGTAAAAGGCCTACACACGGTCTACACACCGAATGTGTAGGAGAATCAAAAAAATGCAGGAAAGACACCGAGTATTAAGTGAGGGACGATGGGCTCTTCTCTTGCCTCCCCCTGTCAAAAAAATAAATAAATTCCCTGCTATCCCTTCCTCTCCCCAACCCACTGTAGAAGCAATACCATAGACCCTAGGACAGGAAGGGGTCACAAGGGTCACTGAGTCCAGACCCCTGCTTGGTGTAGGATTTGCCATACCTAAATCATCCCAATAGAGTCACAGAGCCTTTTAGAGCATAGAAATAGAAGAAAAGCATCACTACAAGCTGCCAAACAATCACAGTCCATTAAGCTCATAACATAAAATTAATTTTAGCTTACTCTGTTTTAGTTTTGAGATAAATGTGTTCATTTTTGTATTTATAAAAGCATTCCGTGTAGCAAGAAATCCTTGATTCCCCAATACTGTTTTAATCACCTCTTTGGACCCACGAACTAATCATTCTGTGTTCAAGTTAACCATCATGGTGAACAGTTTTTTTCTTTCAAGTAATGCTCTCAAAGTGTCTCAGAATTTAACCTATCTTTGCAACAGCCATATTGGAATTCCACAAGTGTGCTTATTTTTTTGTCAGCTGACCCTTCTACTTCAGCAGGAGTCTACTGTGTGCACCGCCACCACACGTTTGTAGTCTAGAAAACAAAACCCGGCAAATAGATGAGGTAGATCAGTGCTTCCTAAACCGGGTGTCGTGTTCCCAAGTGAGATCATGTCATCACTTGTATACCAGGGCTGGGCAAACTGCACCTCAAATCCGTATGCAGCTCTTGCTCAGGGCTGGTCCTTGGCCCCATGCTGCCTTAATGGTTCAATGTCTTATTTCATTGTACTCGAGGTTCAACAGCTCAATCACATCTGCTTTTCAGAATCTTAGCAGCTAGGGGACGGCAGATTCTGGGCTCTGCCAGACAATCATGAAGAAGGAGATGTGTGTGTGTGTGTGTGTACACGTATCTGGTGGTTCTTGGCCATCTGACGATCTTGATGCATGGCTGTTGGGGTTGGTACCCCCAGCATATAAGGTTGCAATCCTGATTGATATCCAATATCCTTTTGCATGGCTTTGCTGCTGTCGGGGCCAAGGATTAGCTTTAAGTCTTAAATTGGGATGAGACAGGCAAAATATTTGGGAATTACTTGGAGAGGTAAAATTTAGTACCTCAAAAGCCAAGTGCATTCAGTTCACTCTCCTCTAGTTATGTTGGTGACACTGCTCAGTGGTGGAAAGAGTTAACAGATACATTTCACTTTTTTCTCCATTCCCCAAGCTCTTGAGGTAAAAAATAAATAAAAATCCTCCTCTTTGAAAACATCCTCGTTCCCAGTTCTACTCATCCCGTATAAATACCCCACTGATGCTGTTCAAGTTTGATCCGTATTCATTGTGCTGTGTTCCTTTGAGACATGCTGTTCAATCAGGGGAGGAGGGGGAGGCGAGATACTAGCTTATTAATGTATCTTGGCATCTCATTTTGTATCCTTTCTGTATCTTAATGTCATGTAAAGCTTTTTAAATAGAATGAGCGAAATTACAAGGGTAGATCGTTTCCTTGCTAAATGCAACAAAAATAATACAGCATGAAATTACAGAGCTGTGACCGGTTCTAATGAAAGCACGACAGGTTTAAAGAGCAGGGTTGGGGTTTCTCAAAATTACAGAGATGGCCACCGCGTTGCATTTCGGTGAAAAGCATCGCTGAACTGTCCAGACAGGGCTGCTCTAGGATTGTAAGAGACCCACAAGGGCGACAGCAGTTTGAGAATTACAGTCAATGTAGCCATGTCCTGTAATTATGCTGTAATTCAAAATGGTTTATAGGAATGGTTAACCTCAAAGGAGGTTCCGTTCTGATAGGCTCCCGAAAGCCTAGACAGCTGTCCAAGTTGCACTGCATCTGTAAAACAATGCAGAAACTTTTGAGAGAGTAAGCAACTGTGGAAGGGTTATATGGCTCTTCCTTCATGTCCCAGGGATTAGAGTTCTAGGGCTGGAGTGGAAAAGAATATCTGTGGCAAATATCTTATCTGATTGTTTTGCCTGATTTGACCTGTATCCACCAAAATGAATGATAACAACTATCAGTTCCATCTTCACAGAATATCTGTTTCAGATATTTCAGCTCGATTTTCCTGTTGTTTGGTTGCTCATTTATTCGGATACTCAGTTATTTTGGTACTATTATCAATGTTGCACATGCACTGTAGCCAAAATGAAGTAACCGAATCACCCAGCAGACAATGATGAAAAAATCAAATATGCGAATATCCATTTTGGTGGAGGATATTATTCAGATTGGGGACATCATTATTCTAGGGTTCCAGAGTAAAATGTCTTGAGAACTAAAGCCTAAGTTTGCAACAGGTATTTATTTAGCCTCTGTTGAGACTTGGCAGGCTTGACTTGCAAGCACATTCAGGGAGACACAGGTCATGAGCGAGAAAATGCACACGGCAAAGAGAAGTGGATGGATATTCTGTTCTAAGAGCGAATGGGGCTATCTGAAGGTGGGGAAAGCCATTCCTCCCCATTCACGATGGCTTGGCATTCTCCTTGTGTATGGGGAGTCCTGGGAGCTGCCCTCCCGCATCCGCTGCTGCCCAGGGGACCCAGAAGCCATTCTCCCTGCTCCCCCATCAGAAGTCCCGTGGCTTTTGGCTCCTAGGCCCTGCTACAGCAGCAGGGGTAGAAGATGGGCAGCAGCTGCCAGTCATGGGTGTAGAGGGAGAGTGGCCCCAGGGTCCCATATGAGCAGCAGGTGCAGGGTGGGGGCTCTTGAGGGACCCAGATTGGTGGGAAAGAGGGCTCACAAGGTCCAGAGGCAGATGCAGGCTCCTGGCTGGCTTGGGGGCGAGGGCATGCGATTCACAAGCAGCAGTCGCTCAGGAGTCAGAAAACATGCACCATTACCACTGGCCAGTCATCTGAACGTCTGAATAATATCCACAATCCAAGGGGATAGTCATTGTTATTCAGTTATCCAGTTATTTCATGTCAGCTACTCCATATGTGCAAATAGCTGAACTGAAGTAAACTACTAGGGATGTATTTCTAGGGTGAGGGGACAGAGAGATTCATCCCCCTGAACTTTCAGAACAGGGGGCAATGAATGTTAAACCTCCCCATCAAACCTTTGGGCCAAAGAAAAGGAGCTTTCAGCTTCACCTAGGCTTCAGGAAGGGGCGGGGGTGTGTGTGTGGAATGGCAGGGGGGGTAGTGCTTGGGGGGGTAGTTTTAGAAAAAAAACTTCTCCGTTCTTTAATAGGATAACTGAATGGTTTAATTTGCAAAACAAAAAGGTTTTGGGGTGAGGAGATGTTGTCTCACTGGGACTTCAGAAAGGAGGTGGAAACATCCCCTCAGGGCAGAGCTAGGTGTGTCTCCCTGCTAAGAGGAACAGAGGGGGAAATTGCCTTTTTAATAACCCTACACCCACTGAAGCTTGGGTTACCATACCTCCCCTTTAAAAGAGGGTGCTTATGAAAAATACAGGTTGCAGAGCTGCACTGGAACCAATACTGCCCTGCACCATGTATTTTTTGCGAGTGACCTCTTTTAAAGGGGAGGTCTGGTAACCCTAACTGAAGCCAGGTGCCCAGCTGCCATTGACTTTAATGGATGAAGGTCTGCTCCCTGAGGCTTAACGTTACCTGCCCCCACCCCCAACGCCTGCAATTTTTTGCCCAAAGTTGCACCATTGGGAACCAAATAACCAAGCAATCAAAAACCCAACCTGAAAAACTGAAACGGATATCTAACATAGATTAATCCGATAGCGGTTATCTATAGTTCAAATAAGGCAAAATCGTTGAATACGATATTAGCTGAGGATACACGTTTCAGCCCCTACTTGGGAGTCAAATCGATAAAGGAAAAACAACTGCTGTCTCTTGTAACATGGGCAAAGAATATGGATGAGGCTAAATACCATTTCAGAATCCTGGAATGACAATAGAGGGGAAAGAATTAGAGCTTCCCAGCTATTAATTGCCCATGCTGTTTCACCCTAGATGACAGATCTGAAGCGTTTCTCCGTAGTTACTCGAATTCCCCACTGTAGGTCTCGGAGACACTCCTTGGGTCAGCAATGTCTCAGTTAGCTTGGTGCCACATTTTCCTAGGCTCTGCAGCAGCTTTGAAGCTGCACTAACAAGGCCCCGTACTGGCCACACATTCCCGGCTGCAAAATCCACTGTCAGCTGTAGAATTAAAAGAAACATTCACACCATGGGATTTGGACATGAAGCCAGCTCACTGCAGAATCCCTTTGCTAAGCCAGGATTTCAGAAAGAAAGATGCCCGCCTCATGTTGCTTTGGCATATCGTATAGCTGACAACTGGCACCAACCCCCAACCTCTTCCTCTCGCCTCTTCTTAAAGCGTCTAGCTCCAATGTAATGGTCTTGAGTTTCTGTATCCATTCATCTGGTCTGTCCCATGTTGGCCTCGCTTGCAGGAAAGGATAATTGGGGATGTTTAAAATGCTTTAGAGGACCCATGCCATGTTTCCTACTGTTAGAATTGGTCACAGATTTTGATAATCATGCTAATTCAATCTGGTGGCAGATTTTAACATGGGAAGCATAGATAATCATTTAAAAGGGCTTTGTATCCGTCAATTTAATTGCACGCACACACACACAACAGTCTACTTTGTTTTTTTGGCTCGGCTTCACCTGCAAAGAATAAAGGGACGGTGGTGAGAACGAGCTGGGGCTGAACCTCCAGTGTGTGTGTGGGGGGTGGGGGGTGGGGGGGGTGCTGCTCCTCTAGGGGAAGATGGGGCTCTGCCCCACCACTATTGAGGAGCCATCGCTGCCTAGAGGAAGTGCCTGTTTGGTACGGGGTCTCATTTTGAGCAGCCCTGTATTGCTTTAACAGCAGATCCAGGAAAGTTGGAGTTTTGTGCAAAATGGTGGTGTTGCCCCTTCCTAACATAGAAATGATTGGTGGATGCACACAGTACGGAAAGTGTGACTGTAATTAGTTTTCCATGTGCCATTAAACATAACCTCCCCTTCAAAGGCTGGGACATCCTGCGTTGCAGGCTGTGTGGGCAGGTATGTTATATGTATGCGGTTATTTCTAATGTGCTCCTGGGCCTCATGTGTTAGGGGCTGCTCCTGAATTGCCGCAAGACTTCTAATACAGCAGAGTTCTTTGCATTTCGGCTTTGTGGGCCTGTATATTATGCCAGGACTTTTCACACGCATGCAGACATTTCAAGCTCCCTGAGGGGCTCTTGAAGGACCTCATAACACATGGGGCCCTCTGCAGTCACCAAGTCTGCATTAGAACTGAGTAGGAAACAGCCAGCGTAGCATAGCGGATAAGGTGCTGGACTTGGACCTAGAAAATCGTGGTTCAAACCCACTCTTGCCATGAACTCACTGGGTGGCCTTGCTCAAGTCATAGCCGCTCAGTCTAGAGAGACATGGTCCACGGATCCCACATCTACACCCGCATGTACATGGTTCTCACGTGGCACAGTGTGAATGGGATTCATGAGCCATGGTTTACAACTGTTCAGCGCCCAAGGAGCAAATTTAGGGGAACTCCCCCTAAAAATCAGAAGACTCCCTTTCCCCCAGGTTCCAAATCCCCTAGTCCAACACAGAAATGTCAGGAGCTGCCATTTTGAACCTCTAAACCATTATTCTATGCATAACCCCAGTTGTAAGTCAGAGACAGAGAGCCAACTGGTGCTCTTGGTATATAATTATTTTCAAAAGATGATTTTGATTTGGGATGAACGTCGTAGGGTATTGTGATGGGACCGGGACTGCTCTGCTCTACTCTGGGCTGGCTGTGACTCATTTTCCCTGCTTAAAGTGCCTACTGGACCAACACCTGCCAGAACTGTCCCAGCATGTAAAGGGTTAACCCTCCTTGTCACTCCCCCCCTAGAGGTTTCCAGTGCACATAAATTAATTACAAGGTTCGTCAGAGTCCTATCACCATGTAACCCCAATGTCTGGGATCCACATAAGCACACAAGGCTTAGTAACAAGAATTCAATTTGTGAATAAAAATTAAAATATAGTGCAAGATTGTGTCAAGCATGCAATAAAACAAAATATAAGGTAACACAATTCTGCCTTACTAGGTGAGTTCTAAGCTAATCTTATCCAGTCAATGGTTCATTCTTAAAGTCTTTCTCTCTCACAGCCTTGATGGAATTTGGCTGGGTGCAGCTTCTTAATTCTCTTGCAGTTGCCTGTCAGTTCCAAGATGAATCTTTCTCCTTTGTCTCTTGATGACCCTTAAATAGGTTCCTGATGGCTCTTCTATCCTTCCAAGATCTTCCTTAGATGTTGTGCCTAACCTGGCACATAGGGTGAAAACAGACATGACACTAACCACCCTTGGTGGTCATTTATGCATGTTTCAGGGCTGCATAGGGCACCAAAACAGCCCTGCAACATGCATAAATAACCACCAAGGTTGGTTAAAGGGTGGTTAGCGCCATGTCTGTTTTCACCCATAGTCTATGGCTCTGGCAGTGATACCCCCCTTTGTGCTGCTAACCTGTTTTGTTGAGTCAGCCTGTTCCTCAGACATCTGTCTCTTTTCCAGGGCTCACAGTCTGGGTTTTTTTTGGCTTTCTTCTTATTACATAGCTCACAATGTCAACGAGTGGCTTTCTTCTTATTACATAGCTCACAATGTATTTATTCTCTTTCTATAGGGTTTTAATACAATATTGCCTCATATTTGCACTCATCACTTCATTCTGAGCTGAATGACATCAAACATGGCTAGATAATATTAACACAGAATATGCATACAGAAACATATATGTAACATGTGAGTCATGTATGTGGGTTTCATAATCTTTTTCACAGGTATGCTGTAACTCAACTCTTATTCCCTTCCCTGGGCTGGAGTGAGTGAGGGTATCATTTTCAAACGTTCTAAGCTATTTTCCAAAGTTTCCCTGGAAGAGCACTTTCAGACATCATGATTTTAAGTTGAAAAGCCTGCCAAAATGCCATGGAAAATCGATAGTGCCAAGTGGTACTTAGTTGTGACATGCAAACTTATCTGTTACATGGCAAATTAATGAAAGAGGGTTTTATTGGCAGTGGTTTCCATAATGCTTGTGGTACTCAAGTGCTTACAAGCCTTTCCAAGGTCACCCTGTTTGGTAGGTCATTATTTTCCCATTTTACAAATGGGGAAGAGAAACTGAGACTTGCCCAAAGTCACTTGTTGAGTTCATGGCTAAGATGGGATTTGAACCCTGATTTCTCAGTTCCAAGTCATATGCCGTATCCACTAGGCTGTACGGTGGTGTGTGTGTGTGTGTGTATCTTGGGCCCAGAGGCCAAATATGGCCTACAGGCAATTTGTATTTTATTTAGCCTCTTTCCAGTTTCTGGATCCAGTTCCTACTCCCAAGCACTGAAAGACTGAGCTTCGAGTAAGGAAGCAGAGATGAAGACATACTTTCAAGGACAGGGGGCAGATCCATGACACAGATTATTAATTATTATTATTATTATTATTGTTATAAGCATTTATATAGCCCCAGCTGTGTACCTGGTGCTTTACAAAAAACACGATAGACACAGTCACAGATCCATCATTCCCACAGATCCCAACGTCAGTGTGGCCCTCGGAGCTTGTATTATTATTTAGAAAGTGGCTCCCGGGAGGGAAAAAGTTTCCCAGCCCTGCTGAACTGACTCGAAGGCCCGACTGCTAATGTCAACCAGCATTTAAGACCACATGTTATCAATCTACGCTTGCCTATGTGCATTTGCCATTTATAAATATTCCTGGAAAGATTCATGCACATATTCTAGAGTAGCAAATAGCTTTCCAAATCTGGGTATTTCATTCAATAATTTTTACTTTCCCTATTGGAGTGAAATATGAGTACTTCACATAGGATATATGACAGCCATTCTAATGATACACACAGTATTAATAGTTGTACCTGTCCATGTAGTCATAATAAATATATATATATATATATATTTGCAAGACTCTTCATCTGCAGATGATTAATTACTTTACAAAAGAGAGCAAGTATTATTAGCTTGTCTTTACAGACAAGGAAACTGAATCATGAAACATTAGATGCTGATCACCTTTATTCTACAGTAACACTGTAGTAAGCAGTTTGGTTCAAATATGATACGAGTCACACATAGTACAGGGGAAATCTGGAAAGCAGCTTTCGAAACCAGTTCTGGAAAGCAAGTCTTGTGAAGAAAGGTTGAAAGAACTAGGTATAACCTAGCAAAAAGAAGACATTAAGGGGAGATATATAAGTCTTCAAATATCTGAAGTGCTTCCACAATTAGAAAGGAACTGTTCTCCAGTGCCACAGAGGGCAAAACTAGAATGAATGGGCTTAATTAGAAGAAGGTAGATTTTAGTTAAATATCAGGGGGGAAAAATCCTAATAGCAAGAGCTGTTTGGCAATGAAAAAAATTGCCTAGGGAGGTTTGTAGACTCTCCATAGTTGGAGGTTTTCAAACAGGATGATAAGCCATCTATTGGGGATGTTCTAACTGTAGATGTCCTCCATCAAGTTGGGGGAGTTGGTCTCAATGACCTTCGAGGTTGCTTCTAAATCTATGGTTTTATTATGCGAATTTGTTCTACTTTTGTTACTTTGTCCTTCAGTTTTGGGTACTTTTGTGGCTTTCTGCTGCATTATGAGCTGGACCAAACAGTAGGGTTGGCTGTCTGGAGGGAATTATGGATCCAGATCTTTAATTTCTGATTTAATTATGGATCAGTATATAGCAGGGTAGGGTCCCTGAGGACTGCGTGCTTGCAGAGTAAGCCCCTCAAAGACCCAGACCATAAGGGAATTAGTTTTTACTCTCCAGGGATATTTACACATAGTGTAAATGTATATAGAGTCCAAGCCCACAATGTCTATACAGAGTCCAAACCTTCTTGGCTGAGAGATTTATAAGTCAGTCTCAATATCTCAGTCCCCAGCTTAGAGCTTTCCTTCAGCTCCCCAGAATGATAGGCTTTCCTACAGCCCTCTTACTCTTCCTAGACTAGCTTGCCGAGGCTACTTCAAGCTCTGGGGCGAGCTTGGCCATGCTCACCACAGTTGTGGCTCGTTAGAGCCTTTATCCTAGCCCTGCCTCAGGCCAGTTGGATGCCTCTGAAAGGGCCATGCACACAGCCCTATCTGCATCCTGCCACGCCGTATTTCAATAAATAAAAATTAAAAAATTTAAAATATATATATAACTGCGCATGCACAAAAGGGCTGTCAGACTGTTCTGTGCATGTGCAGCCTTTTAAAATGGTGGTGACAGCATTGCCACCATTTTGAAAAAAGGCATCTGGTCTGGGCATGTGCAAAATGACCACCGCGCACGTGCAGACTGGCTGCCCTTTTTCAAAATGGCAGCGAGCCGTTACGGATGAATCTGAACTCATGATGTCCATCCCTACTAACCACATTCATATTCACTTGCATAAACTCAGAATCACCCCGCCAACTCAGATATTCATTTCAAGTCTACCAAAGTGACCCAAATACCAAAGTGAAGGAGATCAAAATAAAGATCAGTAATGGCAAGCAAAGGTGGAATTGGAAACAAATCCGCCTTTGCGTTTATCTTGCAAAAGGAAAGGCGTATAGAGCTGAAACGGGTAGTGGGTTTTTTGTTCACAGGGGTTCATCACATTTTCAGATAGCCATCTGAGTACCAAAATAATATCCATGACCAAAAGTAGGAAATTGCATAACTGTATTTTGGGGTATTCTACTTTGGTTTGTATCAGTTTGGTTGGTTTTTTTTTTTTTTTGCCATTTCGGTATTCTGGTTACATCATTTCTGGCAACTGCATATGTGCAATAGTACTAATATTGCTGAAATGATGCAACTGAAATACTGAAATAACTTACCCCAAAATAAACAAAATGGATACCCAACAAAGCATATACAGATATCAGTTATTTCTCCAAAATGCCATTTTTAGTTTGGATACGGGATATTTAACGGGGTTGACCGGTTTTTGTCCGATACTCATTTCAGTTCTAGCAGAGACCAGAATTGGGTATTGGATTGGTTTCAAACATTTGTTTCAGCTTTAGTGAAAGCGGAGTTCTGAATGGGTGTTTTTACACACACATTTCTCCTGCATGTTTGCTATTACATTCTGAACTTTCTGTGTGTCTAAATCACTCATCCAGATCTTAAACATCTGGCTCTTTGAACTTCTGCATAGAACTTCTCCTAGAACTTGTGTGTGTAAAACGTTCTCCTGGTAAACTGCTTTGCTCCAGGCAGTTGTGGTCACTTGGTTTCCATGACAGCCCCTCACGTCTACAGCTGCGGCTACTTTAGGCTGCCTCAGGGCAGTGTTTGTGTGAACAATACATCCAGGAACTGCCTCAGGGCAGTGTGTTTGTGAAGAATGCATCCGGAACTTACTTGTGGTCTTGTAAACCCAGAAGATTGAAAAATCCGGAAATTTAAGGTGTGTGTAAAAATGCCCAATGTTATGCCTCTTTCAAAATTTCCTCTACAGCTGTTATACAGTCAAGCTTGACCCCTCAGCATGTTACACTATCACACCTCTTGTTCAAGGCTTCCTTCTAGAATCATCCCCTCTCTGCCTAACCTCAGATAACATAGTGCATTTCCTCTTCTGCCTCCTGAGCTTATTTGCAGATGTAGGCAGCCGTAAGAAGCTTTAAATATGTATAACGCTTCGTTAAAAACCCCAACACTATGGCCCACCAAGAAGTGGACTGGAAAACCAGTTTAGATTCGCAAAGAAGCTGGTATTAAAATCCCTAAGGACTTTGCAGCTCTGCCTGTCATGCATTTTAAGGCCTGTGAATAATAAAGGCGGCCCTGGTAATTCGGCTAAAAAATGAAAAACTTCAATTTCTGCAGAATAGACAGAAACAAAGCGATGCATTAGCCATGCAGCATTTTTTGGCATTAGGCTTGCGAGCATGTCATTAAAGTCAAATTTTACCCATGAACATTAAAAAGAAAAAAACCCAAACAAAAACAAATCCACAAAACTTTACATCTAATTTTAATTTCTTTCCCACTTCATGTCTGTGTGAGGTAGGCTCCGATTTTAAGACACCGAAAGTATTTTTGGAATTAGAATGGACTAAAATAGGTCAGGAAGAGAATCTCAGCTGAAGCAAAACTCGACCAACAGGGTCATTTTAAACATTTGCGTCTGGAGCTCCAGAATAAGGGCCGAATTCTCAGAGGTGTTAAGCAGTCATAGGATCTACAGGATTTATGTATGCTCAGTACCTCTGAAGATCGGTCTCTATTGGTAAATAGAGATCTGTATTTGGGAAAATAACTAAATATGGGATGAAAAGGGCTTTTTTTCGTGACTAACCAACACTTTAGTTGTCCAATAGCATGGTGGGCCCCATCCCATGTCCATTTAAGACACCAGAAGGCCTTGCTGCATAAAGAGGAACAATAGAAGGCCAGATTGATTTAGACTGACCACAGGTGCTCATGGTTCTAGTCTGCCTCCACAAGCAACGCGAGATCATCCCTCCATTGGGGACCATTCCACAAAGCAGATGTCAAACCCCTCAATGCAGGGTTATTTGTGAGTGTTCTTTAAACAGGAGTATTTAGGAGAAAGCTGTGATGGGGATTTAGACCTATGGGTGAGCTAGAGGTTCCAGCATCCAGAAGGTAATCCCATGTTAAACACCTGCAGGGAAAGAGATTCCACAGCTTCCCTAGGTAGCTTGTTCCACTGTGGAACTATTCTAAGTTAGGAAGGGTTTCTTAACAGTTAATTTAAACATACTGTCCTGTACGGTAAACCCCGTGCTTCTTGTCCTGTCTTCAGCGGCAACTGAGAACAAATGTTCTCAATCTTTTTCACTGCATCTATTTAAATATTTGAAAACATTAACAATCACTGTGTCCTGCCTTAATTGTCTCTTCTTTAGGCTTAACATGCCTGGCACCATCGGTGTTTCTTCCTATGACTTG
This sequence comes from Sphenodon punctatus, assembly GCA_003113815.1. NCBI lineage: Eukaryota > Metazoa > Chordata > Lepidosauria > Sphenodontia > Sphenodontidae > Sphenodon > Sphenodon punctatus. The sequence goes on from QEPC01007512.1 coordinate 15,367,086, forward strand.
TATTCTAGAAACTCGATTTTCTTTGTTGCTCTCCTCTGAATCCTTTTAAGCTTGTCAACATCCTTCCTGAAATGCAGAGCCCAAAATTGGATGCAGTACACTCTAGTCTTGACCAGCGCTGAGTATAGTGGCATTATAACTTTCTGCGTCTTTGATAGAATGCTTCTAATAGAATCCAAAGGGCATTGGTCTTTTTTATAACAGCATCACACTGCTGACTCATATTCAGTGTGCTAACCACTAGACCCCCAAATCTTTCTCAGCAGGACTGCTGCTGAGCCTGTTATCTCCCGTCTTATATTTAGGCATTCATATTTTTTTTCTGATGTGCAATGCTTTAACGCTTCTATTTGTGGCATTTCACTCAATTGTTTTTCTCAGCTCTCCAATTTATTAAGGTCATTCTGAATCGTAACCTATCGTGTAAAGAGTTTGCAATTCCCTCTAGCTTTGTATCATCAGCATACTGTTCACAGTAGGGCTAAAATGAGATTTTGCAAAAACAGGAATTCTTGTTGAAATCCTGGTTCCCAATATCATCTCGGTCGAACTGAGAACCTGTTGGTACTCAGGAATGTTTTGACCGACATTTTGTTTCCCAGTTTACCAATTATTTTGCTTACCAAGATCCCGTTTACCGTTTTGATGTCAATTTCAAACCCAAGAGGTAATTCTAATGTAATAATGCATTTCATCTATCTTCTCTGCACTCCATTTTTCCTTGTACTTCCTTGTCACTCGTTGGCTGGTATGCATACTACTTAACATATCTGCAATCCAGGGTGATTTCAGACATTACGTTTGTCTGAAATCACCACAGACAACCTCAGTCAACCGCGCAGGGTGGTGAACGGAGGTCAACGTCTGTTTGCGCGCATCCAGATTTCACCTCTGTCAACCACCCCCCGTGGTGAATCTAACCACGCTTCGTTCTCCCGCACCACGGCGGTGAATGAAGCGTGGTTAGGGGGAATCCGGAACACGGTGAAGGAAAAGTAACGTCTGTTACCTTATGTCCACCGTGTTCCAGTATCCCGGTAGCGGGCGGCGGCAGCGGCCAGATAGGCCGCTGCGTCTGCCTGTCTTGGGGAGGGCAGGTGGCTGTGGAGTGTAGGGGGAGGGGCCGTGCGGCCACACGCTGCATTGCACGGCCCCGCCCCCTCCAGGAGGGGGGTGCCGCTTTAGACGTTACGGCCGGGCGCTTTCACCACGGGCCGTGGTTCGGTGGTCCCCACGGACGGGGCAAAGGGGGGGAACGTCTGTTGGCTCCCCCCTTCACCACGGGCCGTGGGGTGGTTCGGACCACGGCAGCGCCCGGCCGTAACATCTGAAATCACCCCCAGTTACAGATTGGTCACAGCAAAGGGAACACCATAGGACAACAATTCTGACTGGAGGCACTGGAATGGAGGTTAAGGGGTGGGCTCTTTGCACAGTGATTGGCTCAGGAATGCAGAAACAATGAACCCAGAAGTAAAATGTTACCCTCAGCAATGCGTTAAGTGGTAAATGAATGGTACGTGGTAAGCAGAAAGTCAGTAAATCAGGACGGTATCTTGTGATAATGCGAGAATTGAGAAATCACACCAGTATCAGGAAATGGTTGGGAAATCGATCCCGGTTCCTGAGATGGCAAAATTTAGCAACATTTAAGCTGCTCATTTCCCCCCTAGTCCACACTTTTATCTAAATTATCAACAAAGGTACTGAACAGAAATTATAGAAATTAAAATAATCTACCAAATGCTTAAATAGTATACCATCTTTTCCCCAGTTAAAAATAAAAAATATCTTCCAATTTTCACATTGTCACTAGAGAGTGGCTGGACAAGCATACGTTTGTGATGGGCATGTTGCCGTGAGCAAGTCTCTTCCAGCACGACATTGGGGACATCATAAGAGAGGGTGGGTGAACGTCAGAGGACACGAGCAGCCATTTTTACCCATGGTTCAGCTCTGTCAACTTTTACAGAGTTGCACCAGGAGCACATTTGTCCCACTTGTCTACTAGTTAAATCTTCTAGTCTAGTCACCTGATTTCCAGAAAGATACAACAGTAGCCTAGTGCAATAAAATGCAAATCCTTGGGGTAATATTCAAGAGTAGTTTTCTGACTGGTAGCCAATTCCTGCTGTAGAGTGTCACTTGCATTTACAGTCAAGACGTTTCCACAAATTCCCTGCCAGTTATCCAGCTGCATGGCTAATCAGATATTTTTGCCTGCTTTGTATTTTTTTTCTTTCTGTTCTCTCTCACACACACTCTCTCTCTCTCTCTCTCTCTCTCTCTCACACACACACACACACAGTAAAAAGGAAAGAAAATTATTCCTTTCTAAATATTTAATTTACAGGTGCCTATCATTGTTTTGTCTACTGGGGGGTGGGGAGCTAGCTTGTTCCTTGGCAGTAAAGCAGATAGTTGTATCCAATGCCATTTTAAAGCATGGGCCTAATGTCCCCATGGCTGTGGCCTATCCAGTTAGAATGGGTCCTCAAGACAATAAGGCATATGTAACACGTTCCCCTTGTTGTGTTGGGAGTCACAAGGAAACGCTGCATAGCCCATGGGTGAACTAACATTTATTATAATAACGTTGTGGAAACCTACCCTATTTAGGCCTGGTCGCTGCACAGCTTCGGTTAGTCCTAAGTGTTAACTGCAACAGCTCCCATAACAACCACCAGGGCAGGAAATCGTGTGAGGTACATAGCAGCAACTGCAGTAAAACTGGTGGGGCTTTTCATTTAAGCGGTGTTGAAAAGAAGATTAAGCCTTAAAGCAACATTGCCAGGAAAACACAGTAAGACACAACACTCCTCCCCCCTAGATTGAATAGTCAGCCATTCTGGAAGATTCCGCTTCGGTCTTGCAGTGCAACAAGACTTGGGAATATTTTCAGCGGATGATGGCTCTATCTGCCTGTCTAGTGATCCCACGCCACTGTCACCCTGTGGCGGCGAGCTTACATAAACAGGATCAGGCGGGCACACCCCCAATGAATCCATGAATCCCAATGGGTGGTTAGCGTCTGATGATTGTTCAGTTTCAGGACTAATAGTGGACGGCCACGCAGCTGGTCCACATGACTTCTCCATACTCGTCCGTCAGATGTCAGGACGGTGTATGAAACCGGTCCTGTGACCTCTATGATTTTAGCCTAAACCTACTGTGGTCCGGCACCATAGTTTCGAGTAAACACAGTCTGTTGTGGATAGAAAAAGTGTAAGGAACTCGATGTCAATGCCAAGTCTAGTTCACCTTCTTTCTTGAGTTGCATGTCCTCCCACAAGGTCAGGGTTGACATGGTCTAGACATGTCCTGAGACGGCAACCCATAAGAAGTTCTGATGGACTCGAACCTGTTGTAGGGCAAGGGATCATATGTTGAGCAAACAGAAACCTGGCCAATCTTGTTGCCTAGTCTCCTACCATGATTCTCTTAAGGGCATCCTTTGTAGTCTGTGTCATTCACTATGCTTCTCCATTAGCCTGGAGTCTGCGAGGTGCAATGGTCATAGTCCGAATGAGATTGTGGCTAGCAATGTCTTGAAATTCTGCTGAGGTGAAAGCACCCCCATTATCGGATACTATGGTGTCTGGCACTCCGTGGGCGGACAATTCATGCTGATGCAATGAAAATGTCATGAATTCCTCAGCCAATTTGCCAGCTGGCCATCCCCTCCACACCCAGTTAAGGACACGAGCGAGGGTAGGATCTTTTGCAGTCATCTTTGCTATCTGTGCAGCCTGAAGAGGGAGTTCAAGCATGGACTCCAGCATGAGGACTTCTGTCGGTGGGGGAGGAACACAATCAGGTGTTTGTGATGGTAGGCGTCTCAATGGGTCAGCATTAGCAATAGTCTTTCCTGGTTGGTAAGAGAGAGCGTAGTCATAAGCATTAAGCTCCAGCGTTGCATGTGGGGCAACAAGACGGAAGGAGTTGGTTTACCTACAGGGAAAATTCCAAGCAGGGGTTTGTGGTCCATCTGTATTTCAAATTTGTGGCCATGGACATAGTTGTGAAATTTCTTCACTCCTGCAATGATTGTCAATGCTTCTTTGTCAATCCGTGCGTAGTTTCTCTCAGAGGAAGTCATAGTTCTTGAATAAAAAGCAACAGCTGCCTTGGTGCCATCAGGTAATGTGTGACTGAGGACAGCTCTGACACTGAAAGGTGAGGCATCATGTGATGGAAAGTGGCAGCTGCTCATCGTAGTGAACAAGGACAGATTCAGAGGTTAGTAATTTCTTCACACCCTGAAAAGCTTCATTGTGCTGGTGAGTCCACTTCCATGGAGCTCCCTTATCCAATAACCGGTGAAGGGGTTCTGCTACGGTAGCTTTGTCTTTCAAGAAGCTGTGATAAAAGTTGAGGATTCCTAGGAATGTTTGAAGCTCTGATCTGTCTTCTGGTATAGGAGCATCATGTGTTGCTTTTACCTTGTCTTTAAGTGGATGAATGCCAGAAGCATCAATTCGATATCCCAGAAAGGTGATACTGGAAGCAACCAATTGGCATTTCTCTTTTTTCACTCTGACTCCAGCTTGATCAAATCTCTGTAAAACTTTTCTAAGCTGCTCTGTAAGTTTCTCTTTAGATGGGCCCATGATCAGCACATCGTCGAAATAAGGGGCAACCCCTGGAATTCCTGCCAGCAATGTCTCCAGGAAATGCTGGAAGCTTCCAGGTGCTGCGGCGATTCCAAACTGGAGGCTTTTAACATGGAATGCTCCCTGGTGTGTAACCATAGTCTGGGCATCAGCAGCTTTTTTATCCACTATCGGTTGCTGATAGGCTTGGGCGAGGTCAAGTTTGGCAAAACCCCTTCCTCCTGCAAGGGCGGATAATAGCTGGTTAATGGCAGGTACTGGATGTGGGTCCTGCTTAATTGCCTTATTTACAGTGCACTTATAATCCCCACAGATGTGAACTCTACCATTTGGCTTCAACACAGGGACAATAGGTGTAGCCCAGCTTGTATGTACGACTAGCTCGAGGACTCCTTGTGTGATAAGCTGATCTAATTCTGCATCAATCTTCGGGCGCAGCGCGAAAGGCACATTCCGAGCCTTCATACAAATAGGGGCTATTGTGGGATCCATTTGGAAAACCACAGGTGGACCTTTAAAAGCTCCTAATTTCTCAGAGAATACCTGTGGAAACTCAGATGCCAGCCCTTCCATGCTCTCTGTGTCAATGTTGTGTACACCTTGAATACTGATTCCCAGTGGTAGGAACCAATTCCTTCCCAGAAGACCTTTGTGGTCACGCTTAGTAACAATGAGGGGTAGACACTGTTCAATATATCCATATCAAACATCTACATTGCAGCCTCTGACGATTCCAACAATTGGCTCATTGTAATCATGGAGGCAGCAGCCTGGTGTCTGTAACGTGGGGCGATGGTGCGGGAACAATTGCAGAAAAGTTTTTTTTATCACCTATAAGTGGAAGTCCAGAACCTGAATCGACTTCCATTTTGCACTCTTGCCCGTTTATTTGTATGGTTGCAATCGTCTCTGAATCTTTAGTTTTCACCTCGCCCACGTTTTGAGCAAAATACAGTTTTTGTACTTCACGCTCAGGGGAGGTCTCTACCCTGTGAATGGTTTGGGAGTGTGTACATGTGTCACAGTCTTTTTGTCTTCCAGAGCTGGTTCTCGAGCAGCAGACCCTCTCTATATGGCCTTTCTTCTTGCAAGCATGACACCCTGCGTTCCTGAACCTGCAGTCACTTCGTCGATGCTGTCCGCCACAACTTAAACAGGCTTGTGAATTAGTTTGCTTACGAGACACGGTTGGTGAGGATCTAAGTTGCTGAATTTGCTGGTAATGATCCGCTTCTTGATCTTTCTGGAGTAACTGGACACTAGCAGAGTGCACCTGGTGGATTTCCCCCACACTGCGGAACACTGCTTCAGCTGCCAAGGCCCCTTCCTGTGCAGAAGCCAAGGTCAGATTTGATTCAGAGAGGAGGCGATGTTGGATTGCTTCATCTTGAACCCCACAGAGGAGGCGATCGCAAAGTAGCCCGTCCAGGAGATCCCCAAAATCACAGAATTCAGCAAGGCGACAGAGCTCAGCGAAGTAATCGGCTATGCCTTTGCTTGTCTTTTGGTCTCGTTTAGAAAAATGAAATCTTTGCAGGGTGACAATGGCCTTGGGCAGAAGAGCAACCAGTTCAGCATAGGACTTGGTGCTTGGTAAAGCAGGAGCTGTGAGAGAACGAACAATAGCAAAGGTTTTGGCCCCACAGACTGTAAAGAGGATTGCATGCTTCTGTTCTGGGCTGTCTACTTTGTTGGCTTCCACATAATAGGACAGCCTTTCAGCGTCCCATGAAGCCGGCTGGCTCACATCAAACTCTTCTATGTGGCCTATTGCAGCCATTTCAAGGGGAAAAAAAGAAAAACTTGCTTCTAGCAATAACAGTCTGACTCAGGGTGTGGCTCTCACAACTAGGGACAGCTCTACCAGACAAAGGATCCCATCCTTGTCGCTTGTGAACTAACATTTATTATAACAACATTGTGGATACATACCCTATTTAAGCCTGGTCACTGCACAGCTTCTGTTAGTCCAAAGTGTTAACTGCAACAGCTTCCATAACAACCACTAGGGCAGGAAATCGTGTGAGGTACATAGCTGCAACTGCAGTAAAACTGGTGGGGCTTTTCAGCAGTGTTGAAAAGAAGATTAAGCCTTAAAGCAACACTGCCAGGAAAACATAACACCCCCCACATGGAGGGAGAAGGACAGAATGAACACACCCTCCCTAGCAGGCTCCTAGGAGACCTCTCTTAGCTATGAACTCACTGGGTGGCCCTGGGCCACTTTCTCTCAGACTCAGTTTCTTATCTGTAAAATGGAAATAAAACCTACCTCGCAGGATTGTTGTGAAGGCGAACTAGAAAAGGATCGTAAAGCACTTTGAACATGGAAAGTGTTCTAGAAATGATAGAAAATAACAAACAGACTAAGTGTCAAATTTTGCAACCATGTAAAAAAAGTGAAAACGAACATTTACTTGTGGAAACAAATCTCCAAATTTGTATTCATGAATTTAAAATTGCATGTTCATTTACTCTAGCAGAAACCTTTAATGGAGGGGTACAGCTCTGATAAGTTTCCAGAATAAGCTGGTGTGGTGTAAGGGCCTTCTTTACACCTCAGAGTCTCTCTGAATTTTGTCCCAGTGAAATATTGATGTAGCTACCCCACTAATGCAGATGCAGCCTGATTGGGAAAGGAATCTGGGTATATAATGGTGCTTAATTTTTTTTTAAAAAATCACCTCAATGCTTAGATTTAGTCCTGCAGGACACTTTTACAGCCTGCTGATTAACCCATGAAAGAAAAAAAAGATGGCTGGACAGAAGAAAGGTCAACGGTGCTTTAATGTACAGTGTCATGAAAGGTGCCATTATCATAGTTTATAATGTCAAAGAGGAACTAAGCCATGTTACTATTTTTTTTTTTCCTGTCAAGGACAGTGATGATAAAAAAAAACAACCAAAAATCCCACTATCCTCTCTCTCTCTCTCAGCCCTGGGATTTACAGCATAGGTTTCCAACCTCCAGAGGCTAATTATTTCAAGTCCTCCTGCAGTGCACCCTGGGCAATGCTTTATGAAGTTAGCTTCATGTGGTTGAACACCCGTTACTTCATTGGCCTCTTGCTGTCATGATGCAAAGACGGACTACTACTTCATGTAGCAATTTTTAAATAGAAGTGGATGATTTTTCAAGTAATTATTAGCAAAAACGTCAAACAGAAAGGCAGAGGCTGGCTATCCTACTGAGAGGAGCCACTGAGGCAGAAAATATGTGCCAGAGCGGATAGCTTGAGAGCTGCGCTGAGCCCGCTGTCAGACAATGCATTTTATCAAACTGGAAACACAATACTAGCCTGCCTCATAATACTCTCCTTTAATGAGGTGGCTTGAGCCACCATGCTCGGCTGTATTCAAATAATAAACACAGCAGCTTTTCAGCAACTGATTTTAATCTCATTTCTTGATCTGGAAACAGCCAGAGAAACCCAACCCTGGTTTTGTTTTGTTTTTTTAATTGGTGTTGGCTACCTCGTCGGCTACCTTCAAAAGGAAAAATTAATGATATCTAAACAGAGAGTGATGTTTCTACGCAGCCAGAAGGGGAATGGTTTCTAGCCCAGTTTTCAGAATACCAGCCTCTGTCTCATTCACTCACAAAAGAGCCAAGCAACAAGGAAGATGGCCGATCCGCAGAAGTCAGAGCAGGACTCAACAGAGAGGCAGAAGAGCAAACGTGAAGTAGATAATTGCAAAGTAGCAGCTAATTAAAGACTGCGAAGCAACTAATTACTATTTATGCAGCACTGATTCCTGCTCTCCATTTGGGCTATGTCTTTGTACAACAAAGTGTCTCTCTGACATTGGTTGGGCCAAGCAGACACTAACAGTGCAGTTACATGGATTTTTTCCCCACCCAGGCAGTTCCCACTCCTTTACCCAAGTTGATGGGTTGGATGGGGTGGGAACGTCTGGTGGGGGTGGGTCACTGGGAACATATTACTCCTGTGCTTTGGACGGTGTACTGGCTTCCAATAGCTTTCCAGGCATAATTCAAGGTGCTGGTTTTGACCTATAAAGTCCTAAGCAGCTTGGGCCCAGCCTACCTGAAAGACCACGTCCTCCCCTATGTTCCATTGCAATCCTTAAGGTCAGTCAAGAACAGCCTCCATTAATTACATCATGGTGCCAAGTGGGTACAACCAAGCCCCGCAGTGCTTTCTTGGTGGCTGCCCCGTGGCGCTGGAATGCCCTTTTCCTGGAAGTTTGCCAAATGCCAAACTTGGGCATGTTTCAGAAGCAGTGTAAGACTTTCTTATTTGGCCAGATATGTAGTGGGCAGGTATAGTTTTTAGGTGTTGGGAGGGCAAGCGGTGAGGTTACATTAATACGCCATCTTGTAGCCGCAGAGCCCTCAGGAGAGGCTGGGTTATAAGTCCATATAGTTGAGGCTGGTCAATGAAAGTGGAACCAGTCCCAGGGTGGTGGGGTGGGTTGGTGGAGCTGTCACGGCAGGTAGGCAGCCTGGTGGTCTCCACAATTCAATAGGCGCTGCCACAAATTAACTCAAAGGTCCAATGGCAAGGATGTTCAAGCTGGACTGAGCCACTGCAGCCTCAGATTTGCCACCCCAGGTCCTATTTGTGCCCCCCCTTTCATCAGGCTGGTGCTTCAGTTACAGCCTTAGTTACAGTCCATGGCACTAACCTAAATACAAAAGATAAGTAACTGAACCCCTAACCTACAAACTCACAAACTCCGGGGAAGCTGATAATGCAGTTTTTTGTACTTAGCTAGTTCAGCGTACAATAGGCTGATCTCAGGGAAGTCCAAATTTACGTCAGGCCCCATGATTAAAAAAAACAAGCTGAACTGAACAGCAACAATGTTCCTAACATAAGCTCACCCTATAACCAGTCAAGACAAAATTAAAACCACCATCTCCCCAGCGGAATGACGTCTCCTGTTTGCAATGTGGGAATGCATTGCCCTCTAGTCCGGCTGGGTGACTGAAATACCTGATTATCAGCAGAAATATCTGAGCCAGGAGGACCGACAGGCTGTGCAGCTGCTCAGTTCATTAACAGTCAGCCTCCTAGAGGAACTTTCCAATTTTAGCCTCTGAAATACTAGAGGTCACTTAGGCTTGTAAACAGAATGTGAAGTCAGACTTCTAATCTGCCTGTTCCTGTCATGGCGGAGGGATCCTCATTGTCACTCAACACTCTTCTCGGAGCGGTTCAGGTTGCTAATTCTTTCAGCAGGCCTACAGCTAAATTTCCAGCTGTAGACTCTGGTATTTAAACCTGCAGACAGACACTCTGAGTGCACGTACTCGTCAATAGGTAACTGTCATGATTTCTGCATGTGGGTACACTTTTGTGGGTCAGACACTTGTATGGTCATTTTGGTGGATGCAAAAATCCAAGGCCGTGGCCAATAACCAGCTTTAAATCTTGGCCTTCAAAACTGATCTCTGCACATTTTATTCCCTACAATGCTGGCTTCAGTTTTGTTATTTTCTTATCACCTTTTGGTTTGTCCTGTTGTTTTTTGTTTTGAAACAAAGCTGAAACAAGTGGCCAATTCAGTATTTGTGGTTATATTACCTGCATTTTTGAGTGGCCGGTCAGTTACTCAATTCGTAAGCATGTACCAAAGTGACACCTGACCACCTATAATTCCAGATAGTGCATTAGTGGGTAACTGTCTTCCATGTTTTTCTGATTTGTTCCGACTTCCTGGGTTACTGTCCTTCTATGCTGACTTGTTTAATCATTTCTGGTTTACAGAAAATGGGGAAATGGCAGAAAAAAGGACAAACTGGGAAAATAAGACACAGTTTAAGGGCTGTGTATTTGTATCGGATCCATACCATATTTCCACAGTGCCCTAAACTATGGGAAGAAATGGAGATGGATGAAAAAAAGACAAAAACAGTAAACAGTACCTGAATGAGTACCTAAGCTGGTTTAAGTACCATAAATCTGATGGGTTTACCTGGTTTTGTGGGTGCCCATTTCAGTTCTAGTTTGAATATACATGGTAGATCACCTACCATGTATGGGATGTAGAGCCCAAATGATTGGGGGGGAGGGGGCTTTGCACAATAGTTTCTTCAGTGGCTTTCAATCAACCATTTATTACTGTCTTTTGGGGCAGGCGTGGGCCCTTTAAGGGCTCACTGTCCATCACCTGAGACATCTCATCCTCCTTTGGGGGCTATAAGAGCCCTAAGCTGTGAGAGTTCTAGCAGTTAGGACTTAGCTCTTCTAGACAGCAGATCTTCAGTCTAGCTGGTTGTACTCAGGGAGCTCTCCGAGGTACTGGGCCTGACCCAAGGTTCCAAGGTATGGAATTGTTGTAAATATGGGTGTGCTGATTCCGGGACTGTGAATTAAAGAAATGTAAATGACACATTTTGCCCAGCACTGTATTTTTGGGGCCTGCTCCTGTCATTGGAACAGGGTTGCCATTTTACATACTGGATCTGAGTCAAATTAGGCTTGGGTTGACTTTCTCTTTCTCCTGAGGATTAGAGTCATTGCTAACTATATAACAGGGGTGGGCAAAGTTCCTGATCCCAAGAGCCACATAACAAAATGTTCATATGGCCCAGAGCCACAAGTGCCCATGCATGTGTGCGCACACAAACCTCTCCTGCTCCATGACTGGCTGATGTAGCAGCACTCTGCAGATGTTGAAATTTTAAGGGTCACCTGTAATACAGCTGTTGAGCTTTGGGTTCAATGAAATAAGAAAGGACCATTAAAGCAGGGCAGCATGAGACCCAGGAGCAGCCCAGGCTGAGAGCAGCACTTGAACTGCCCAGTAGCATGACTCCCAACCCAGTTTGCCCAATTCTGATTTATTTTATTTATTTATTACATTTAATACCCTGACCCTCCTGCCTCAGGAAGCTTGTGGTGGCTTACATATCCAGTATAAAACATATAACACAATAGAAAACAACAACACTATCTAAAAAACCCATTTTACGCCCCCCCATAACAATCCCCCCATCCTACACATCCCCTTCACCAAATGTCTGGCGGAACAACCAGGTCTTACATTGCCACTGCCACTGGAAGGTGAGAAAATCTGAGCAGAAGCAGACTTCCGCCGGAAGAAAGTTCCACAGCAACGGAGCGGTCGCCGAGAACACCCTCCTCATAGTGGTCACCCAACGAAAACACAGGACGGCCAGGAGGGCATCCCCAGATGACCACAGGGGCCACCCCAGGGCATGGGGGATGAGGAGATCCATCAGGTAGGTAGGACCCAGACCGTTTAGGGCTTTATAGGTCAATACCAGTCCTGTGAATCAGGCCCAGAAGACTATAGGCAGCCCGTGCAGCACACAAAGAACTGGAGTAATGTGCTCCAATGATCCGTCCTCATAAGCAGAAGGGTCGCTGCATTCTGCATGAGTTGCAGTCTCCGAACTGTTACCATGGTCAGCCCCATGTAGAGTACACTGCAGTAGTCCAGTCTTTAAGTAACAAATGCATGGATGACGGTGGCAAGGTCTTGATCCAAAATATATGGCAGGAGCTGTCTTACCAGATGTAATTGCCAAAAGGTGCTCCTAGCCACGGTTGTCACCTGGACATCCAGACACAACTGGGGATACAGGAGCACCCCAAGGCTCCAAACATGAGAGGCCAAGGGAGGGCAAATCCCATCAATGATGGGCATCCCACCCTCACCCAGATCACCGACCATAATTTAGTTATTTCAGTGTTTACCCCACCCTTCCCAATAAGGTTCAGGGTGGCGTACATCATATAAAAACATGTAAATACAGCTTAAAAAATCCCCTACTCCCCAAAACCTCTTCCCTAACCCCCCCATCCAATCCCACCCAGCCCTATCCTTGCCTGTCAAACACATTGCCAAACAAAAAGGTCTTGCATCTCTTCCAGAAGATGATCAGGGTCAAGCTTAGATGGATCTCCAAGGGTAAAGGAGTTCTAAATTGTGGGGAGGCCATCAAGAATGCCGCTCTGTGTGCCCTTGTTGTGAAAACATCACAGGCAGTTGGCACCTGCAAGAAGGCACTCCTGGCTCACCTCAGAGGCTACGATGGAACATAAAGGGAAGAGGCAGTCTTTCAGAGACTTGGAGCTCAAGCCATTTAGGGCTTTGTAAATCAAAACCAGCCCCTTTGAATTCTGACCAGAAAGCTACTGGCAGTCAGTGTAGACTCTGGAGTACTGGTATGATGTGCTCCCAGCGACCTGCCCCTGACAGAAGACGGACTGCCGTATTCTGCACCAACTGCAGTCATCAAGGGCAGCCCCACAGAGAGTGCATCATAGTAGTCTAGCTTCGAGGTTACGAAGGCATGGATGACAGTGGCCAAATTGGAATTAGATAAAAAAGGCAGCCCCACATAGAGCGCGTTGCAGTAATATAGACCTGAGATGATAAAAGCATGGATGACAATGGCCATATCTGAATCAGAAAGAAAAGGCCACAGCCTTCTCACCATATGAAGTTGGTGAAAAGTGCTTCTGGTCACCGCCGGAACCTGACAATCCAGGTGCAGCAAGGGGTCCATAAACCCTTCAAGGCTGCGAACCTAATTGACCAGAAGAGGCTGGACTCTATCAGTAACAGGAGTCCCAATCTCCTCCAGGTCACAAGGCTGACCAACCATCATCACCTAGGTCTTGTCTGAATTCAGCTTCAATTGACTTATCCTCATCCAGTTCCCAACAGCTGCAAGGTGTCAGGTAAGCACCAAGATTGCCGGGTCTGGCTTGAATGAAAAAGATAGGTAGAGCTGGGTGTCATCAGCATACTGATGGCACTTCACCCAAACCTCTGAATGACCTCGCCCAGTAGCCTCATATACACATTGAACAAGAGGGGAGACAGAATAGAACCTTGCAAGACCCCATGGGGGAGGTTCCAAGAGGACAATGAGCAATTGTCCACCACCGCTCTCTGGAACCTCTCTGACAGGAAGGCGCGGAACCACTTAAGAGCAGTCCCGCGGACTCCTGACAGGTCCCGCAGTTGTGTCAACAATACCCATGATCAGCTGTATCAAAAGTCACTGAATTATCTAACAGGATCAACAGGGCAGAATTCCCCATGTTAATCTCCAGGTACAGGTCATTGACCAAGGCCACAAGTGCAGTCTCCATGCCTGACTGAAACGGGTCCAGGAATCCAATGATATCGAGATGAGTCTGGAGCTGTCGAGCAACCACCACCCATTCAATAACCTTCCCTAAAAAGGTAAGGTTAGAGACAGGCCGATAGCAGGCCAGGGAGTTGGCGTTCAAAGATGGCTTCTTAAGCAGGGTCTGGACAACCTTTAAGAATTTTTAAGAACGTCCAACACCCTACCCTCCCGAAGTGTTTAATCCTCCTCCTTCAGAGTCAACGTTCAGAAGAGACGCGCCAAGAAACAGGTAAAGGGTCTAGTAACCGTATGGAAAAAGCTGGAGAATCAACAGGCAAAGAGAAGCAGGAAGTCTGTTCCAGATGGCACTAACCATACAGGAAAAGGCCCATTTACCTTATATTAGTGTGATGGTGTGACCAAACAGAAAGGGGGGCAGCAATACATGAAAGGAGTGGAGGATGGACATTGTCTTTGAGCCAATAATTAGAAATGTGTTGCAAGGCACAAGTATGATTTCTACATTATGCCATTTTCACCAAGCGGAGAGCTAACGGTGTTCCTTTGAACTCCCATAAGTAAACCCCATCATTTCAATTCACTTTGCCACCCTTATTTAAAACTTCACAAGGTCCTTGCAAGGCTGAGCATGTGCCATTACTGTTTCCCAAACTGGGGATTGGGACCCCAAATGGCATCCTAGAGCAGAAATGATTAACCATGCAGTAACCACTGGATTTGTAGTAACTAATCCACTCTGACAGTAGGGCTGTAGCGGAATGTCGCAGCGGTAGCTATTTCCGCCGGAAACAGCGTTTCCACAATTAGTGGTACGGCTTGGCAGAGGTTTTAATTCCGCTAGTTTCATTCCACTACTTCTGCAGTTCTGCTAATTTCATTCCGTTACTTCCACAGGCTTCGCAAAATAGCGGAAACTTGACATTTTCGCTACTTCTGCCATTCCCACAAAATAGCGGAACAGCGGTTTTCTGACAGTTTCCGCAATTTTTCCTCAATTCCACAATTTGCAGAATGCCGGCGGAATTAGCGGAATGTCCTCAGAAAAATCATGGTGTGGCGCGGGCAATTCTGAAATGGTGGAATGGAATTGCGGCGCGGTAACAGCTGCTGCCGCATCAGCCCTATCTGACAGTAACATTAGAACAGATGGGGAAATGGCAAGGCAGTAACGATAAGTGGCATGATTTCGCAAATAATCTATTTAAATAATCGAACAATAAATGGATACCACTTGGTACTCAATCTCTGTCAAATTTTGATTGCCCATAATCCCTTTCCAGACCCTGGTTTCAAGGATGCCTGGTTCAAATTTGCTGGATGCAGCTTTGCTATTGGTCCAGAAATAAACCAGAAATGATGGAACACAGCAAACAGTAAATTGGTAAGCGATAAATTGGTAACGGCAAAGTGGTATTAATAGGTATTTAGGTTAACCTTTGGGAGACATGGTTACCAACCCGTTAACCAATTAGCTATATGGAATTTTGGTTAGTAACCATGGTTACAGTATTGACTATCTGCTCTAGGTTGCAATGTCTGCAAGTGGGATTGCAAGCAGAACAGTATTTGATGTACTTTGCACATTTCTGTTACTGCCTATGGTTACAAGTTTCAACAGAAGTCTAAAAATGGGGGCACACAAGTAAAATTTTAGATTAGAGAAAATGGAAGCAGAGCAAGAGATCAAGTGGAAGAGCTAAGAATAGAATCCAGGAGTCCTCCTGACTGACAGCCTCAGAAAAAGCTGACCTTCTCTATAGTAAACAAACTTTAAGGCTATTCCTCCCCATTGTCATCAATATAAAATGGGTATTTTCCCATACTCATTTGATGAAAAATGGTCATTCCTGGGGTAGATACCAGTGGTGTGTTCTGTATAGGGAGATGCCAGCGTCTTTGACTTATACAGGACCCCCCAAAATAAACTAATAATAATCTTGCTTTGATGTGGAGAGGCTTCATGTTTGGATGACACCTGACATCTTTGTCAAGTTTGCGATGTTCGCATCCAGCTGACCTGAAAAGTGAGATATGCCCTCAACGCATGACCTGAGCAAATGTGAAGGCAGCTTTATTACTGGTGTTAATAAAATAAACTCTTCTTGACAGGAATGGGAAGGAGAAAAGGGAGGTGGAGTGTTCTAGTGCAAATTCTCTTTGGTCAAAAACCCTTTGGACTTTGCCTTAACCTCACTGCAGAAGGCCGCTGAGGCACAGGAAGATATTTGCCTGCAATCTTTCCCTGGGAAATAATTAGTTTCCATTTAGAGGGATGACAAATTGATCAGGCAGGGAATCTTGCAGAGCTCAGAACTGAAGCTAAACCGTGGTTCTAGCAAGTTGGGTTCGTAAAACTGTCAATGCATTTTACAGTTTCAAAATTCAATCACCCAACAGCGGGAGAGGAAAGACATTGCTCATGGGAAAAGAGGGGAAAAAATAAAGAAGGAGAAGAAGAAGAGAACCAAAGCTCACACTTCCTCCTGCAAGTTCATTATCGCCTCTCTAAAGCATGACGGTGGTGTGAAATGGGTTAGACGCATGGCTGCCTCTGTTAACGGCCAAAGGAAAAAAAAAAAGTCGCACATCATTAGGAATGGAATAAATGATACCGAGGCACAGAGCAGAAATGATTTGATTAGCAATTTCCAGTTTTGAAAAGACCTGGAAGAGAACCAAATGACTATACAGAAGGTGTGATGGAGTTCTTAATTGCTGTAACGGCACAGGGAGACTCGATGATTTGTGACATATAATACAGCACAGTACGCTAACGCTAATAACTGTTAATTAACTGCAGCAATGATATACTCTCCAAATGCACATACAAGTTACCATAATTTCTAGATTAAAAGCTGCACCGTTAGGAGACGGTGGAAGATGGGCTGAAGGGTGCAGAGAGGGAGAAAGAAGCAGCAATATCTTTTAGAAATACTCCCCCCCCCCCCCCC
>QEPC01007512.1:15389445-15453969 GCA_003113815.1 Sphenodon punctatus
CCAATAGCGTGCCGAGCCAGGTTCAAGGTTTTGGTGTTGATCTATAAGGCCCTTCATGGTCTGGGCCCCTCGTACCTCAGGGACCGCCTCTCCCTCCGCGCCCCAGAGCAGCTCCTTTGGTCTGCCGGGGGTGCCTTCTTGGAGGTCCCCCGCGTTAAGCGGGGGGCCACAATGGAGAGGGCATTCTAGGTGGCCGTGCCGTGCCTCTGGAACTCCCTCCCAGAGGAAGCTCGCCTGGCCCCAAGTCTATTGACATTCCGGCAAAGTTGTAAAACCTGGCTGTTCGCCCAGGCCTTTGGGGAGGGCGGGGTGTTAGTGGGTTTTTTATCTCCCCTTACCCTTATTTATTGTTTTATTCTGATGCCCTGGTCCTGTTTTAATTGTAGTATTTTTGAATGTTTAAATTGTTTTTAGATGTATTTTATATTTGTGTTTGGTTTTTTCCTGGTTTGTAAGCCGCCCTGAGCTGTTTTAGGAGGGGCGGGGTAGAAATTTGATTAAATAAATAAATAAATAAACAAACCAGTGAGCCATGAGAATGAATGAGAAAGTGATTGGACAGATGGACCACTGGTGATGACTACTTTTCTTGTGGATCACTATTGACCTCCGAAATAAAGACTAAGGAGCTGGAGTTAGTCACATTAAGGCTGTCATCCTGAACCCATTGGGGTCAATGACAAAACTCCCATTGACTTCAGTGGATGAAGACTATACCCTAAACAACTATACCTTAAAAGACATTTTAAGTCTCTTGCAACAACTCAGTTGTTTGACTCTCCTCTCTAAGGCCATTGTCACACATTATGTCCAAAATCTGGACATAGCAAGATTGAAAGAGACGAACATAGAGGGAAGTATTGAAAGCCACAAAATGGAAGTATGCATGATCCCAACCACCATTGATTTTTAATGAGAACAGAGCAGCTAGCTGCTAATTTGTGCCTTTGAAAATCACCCTTGTATCCAAAAGCAGGATGAAATTTGCCCTTTCCAAAAAACCTATGTATCAGCTAAATTCCACTTAAATCCCACATAAGCACTCAAAAAAGGGTAAGAATATTAGCATAATTTTGGACTAAATGTTTGGGGAGGGGAGGGGGAGGAATGCTAAATCCACTCCAACCTGTGAAGCTCCATCCGGCTGGTACAGATGTCCCCAACAACTCTGAAATAATTTAAATGCTAAACTCTGAGCTGTTTGAAAATGTAAACAAAATTCATTGCTATAGAAGGGTTTATTATTCCATGGTTTGCATAATTTTGTCTATTCCACTTTCAGTCAATTAACTCAGTCAAGCTAAAGGTGAATCAATCCAATTAGCCCATTAGTCATTTTGGCCCACACCCACTTCTGCCTGCTAAAACGTTACACAAAGACGAAAGCTTCTGAAAAAGTTCTTTGGGACTGTCAGGAACCCAGCCCGAAAGCCATGACAAGAGTGGGCTCATGCTGACGCGGGGGTTCCATTCTAGGCCTCCATTCAGAGTATTTCAAGTTCAATAGGGTGAGTCCAGGAGCATAGACAAGTCCAGAGGTGGGGTAGGTACTGGGGCAAGCTTTCTGATGAGGGTAGTGGATGTTGGAAATACATTCGTTTGGTTGCATCCCCCCTAAGCACCTCATCCTGTTTGTTTGCTAGAAACACCAGGAGTAGACAGACAGATCAGGGAACCCTTCCCCCATCCTATCTGTCCTACTCCTGTCAGGACCTGATTGGTCAATCTCCTCCCCCAGGAGATTTCTCATCTCTTTGTGTCTCAGAGAGCTTCCTTCCTCCCTCTTGAACACACCTAGTCTTAGGACTTAGCATAGATGTAGGCCTTTCCTATCCTACATGTATTTCCTAATAAAGCTACTTAAGCTTAAGTATGCTTCCTGCCTGCTTATTGATGATTAGCTACTCACACTCCTCTGTAAACTCTGCATTGGGCAAATGGATGCAATGATCTCACAGTCCTTGCATTTCCAACAGGGTTATGGGCCCAGACACCCAAAAGGCAGCGCAGAGTGAGTAAAATTGAGTGCTAGCATTAATCTTAAAGGCAGAAAAGAAAAGAAAGATTTTAGTCTCTGTGACCATGGATTCTATGCTGAAGGTCTCCATTCCAGAGAGGCTCACTGGAGCAACAAACTATGAAGCTTGGAGTCATAATGCAAGGATGGCACTGGGAGGACAAGGCCTAAGGAAAATGCTGGAGTCCAACAGACCTACAGATGCAGGGGCAGCACAAGAACTCTGGGATGAGAAAAATGACAAAGCTATGGCAATCATCTCAATGTCGGTGAGTCAGCGTTTACATGTGCACATACGTGACAAGTTAACTGCAAAAGATATGTGGGAAATTTTACAGAGACTGTATCAAGGGAAGTCAAATATATCAAAGATACAAATGCTTAAAAGACTTTGTAATATGAGAATGGATGAGAGTGAAGATTTTTCAGCTCATGTTAATGGCCTGCTTGAACTAGTCAGGAGACTGGAAAATCAAAAGCTGAATTTACCAGATGAATTGATAGTGGCATTTCTGCTGAACTCTTTACCACCAACTTTTCAAACAGTATGTCAGATAATAGAAATGCAGGATAACCAATCTTTGGAAGTCGTTATTCAGAAACTTGAGGAATTTAATATGGCTCAAACTAATGAACAGCCAAACATCCCTTCAGAGTTTGCTTGCAAGGCAGCTGGAAATAAAGAGGTTTTTGCAAAATCTGTGAGAGTTAAGCGTTGCTTCAATTGTGGGGAAATCACCCATCTTGCATATCAATGCAGGAAGCAAGATACTGCAGAGAAACCAGTTAAGCAAGTTCCCAGCTCCTCTGCAAAGAACAAAGGGAGCCATGATAGGGCTTTCAGCCTGGTTGAGGAAAAAGCATCTCAACTTAAAAATGTGGAAGGAATAGAATGTGAGACTGCTTCACATGATTTCTTTGTTGATTCTGGAGCAACTAAAAATCTTATAAAGGACAAAGACAGATTTATTGATCTGGATAGGACTTATAGAACTCCTATAAGATTGGCTAATGGAGAGAAAGTTTATTGTCAAGGAAGAGGCAGGGCTAAACTCATATGTCATCTGGGAAACGGTGAGGAAATGAAAGTTACCATTGAAGAAGCTCTATATGTCCCAGAATTGGATCATAATTTTATAAGTGTCAAGTATGCTGTACAGAAAGGTTTTGCAGTGCATTTTGAAGGGAAATATTGCAGAATTTCAAAGGAAAAGGAGCTTTTTATGCGAGGAATGCTGGATTCAAATGGCCTATTCAAGGTAGATTGCTTGCAACAGGATCAGTATGCAAATGCTGCAAAAGATTGCAGACATAAGAACTGTGAAAGCAAATGGCACAGAAGGATGGGCCATAGAAATGCAGATGTGTTGCATGCACTTCCAGACCTAGTTAAACATTTTAAAATGAACTCATGTGCAACTAAAGATGAGAGATGTGTTTGCTGTGTAAAAGGAAAGGGAACTAGGCCCTCCTTTCATCAGAGCAAGGAGGAAGCCACACAGCACCCCCTACAGCTCATTCATAGTGATATCTGTGGTCCTATGAAGACAAAAACAATTGCAGGAAACCAGTATGCATTGACTTTCATAGATGATTTTTCCAAGTTCACGTTCACTTACTTGATTAAAGAGAAAAGTCAGGTGCTGGAGAAATTTAAGGAATATGTTGCAAGAGCCAGCAATAAGTTTGGAAGATCACCTCAGATCCTAAGGTCAGATAATGGAGGTGAATATGTTTCAAAACAGATGAAAGAATTTTTGAAGCAAAAAGGAATTGAACACCAGACAACCATCCCGCATACACCAGAACAAAATGGAGTAGCAGAAAGAAAAAATCGCTCTCTCATAGAGATGGCGAGATGTATGCTTTTGGATGCGAATCTGCCAAACAAATACTGGGGGGAAGCAGTAATGACTGCCACATACCTGCAGAACAGGCTCCCAACCAAAGGTGCAAAAGCAACACCTTATGAACTATGGCATGGGAACAAGCCCAGTGTGGGGCACATTAGAGTGTTTGGCTCTAAAGCCTATGCTTATATCCCAAAGGCCAAAAGGACCAAACTTAACACCAGATGTGAAGAAGGGATACTTGTTGGCTATGCACAAGGATGCAAGGGATACAGAGTAATGGACACTGACACTGGAAATGTGAAGATAAGCAGTGTGGTCTATTTTGATGAAAATGAAAAGGGAAGCACTGATCAAATGCCAGACCTAATGAGGCCAAGTTCATCAAGACAGAAAAAGACTGCAGAACTGCAGATAAAAGAGGAAGCTGAAGTTTCATTTGATTTGACCATGTTCAATCAACCTGAACCAGAAGGGGGCACTGACACCAACACTGATGCTGATGCTGAAACTGAAGCAGAACCAGAACTGGAACCAGAAGATAACACTGATGCTGATACTGAAACTGAAGCCGAAGCAGAACCAGAACCAGAAGTGAGACGTTCTGAAAGACACAACAAAGGAGTGCCAGCAGCGAGATTCTCCTATGCGGCAAAAGTGGAGGAACCACAGGAGCCCTCAACATGGCAAGACATTCAAAAAATGCAAACCAGTGAGGCGCGCAAATGGAGAGATGCTGCCAAGGAAGAAATTGAGTCTCTTAATGAAAATAAAACATGGACACTCACAAAGCTACCTGAAAACAAAAAGGCCATTGGATGCAAATGGGTCTTCAAGACCAAGCATAATGCAGAAGGGGAAATCACGCGCCACAAAGCGAGATTAGTGGCCAAGGGATATTCCCAAAAATACGGCGAAGACTACGACGAAACCTTTGCTCCAGTAGTAAGGCACACCACAATAAGAACACTCCTCAGCATAGCAGCTGCAAGAAAAATGGAAGTGCAGCACTTAGACGTGAAGACTGCATTCCTACATGGTGATATCAAAGAGGATATCTACATGCAGCAGCCGCCGGGATTTAAAGAACCTGGGAAGGAGGAACTTGTGTGCAAACTTCAAAAGAGTATCTATGGTTTAAAGCAAGCAGCGAAAGCCTGGAACGAAAAATTGAATCAATTGCTCCTTAAGGAGGGGTTCATACAGGGAGAAGCTGACCCCTGCCTATACTCAAGGTTCAGAAATAAAAGGAGGACATACATTCTAACTTATGTGGATGATCTGATTGTATGCCATGAAAACAAACGAGATTGTGATGAAATCGTCAGGAATCTGAACAAAGAAATAGAGGTGAAAGACTTGGGAGGTATCACTTACTATCTTGGAATACAAATAGAACGAGAAAAAGATGGAAGTTTCCTTCTCAATCAAAAACAAAAGATAAAGGACATTTTAGAATGCCTAGGCATGACAGAGGCTAATGAAGTGGGGACACCTATGGAAACAAATTTCCTAAGCCAGGAAGGCAACGACGAGCCCCTACCACAGGACAACCAGTACAGAACTGCAATTGGCAAAATGTTGTATGTAGCCACCGTCACAAGGCCAGACATTGCCGCTGCTGTAGGAATACTAAGCAGAAAAGTAAGTGCACCAACCCAAAGGGACTGGATAGCAGTCAAGAGAATAGCACGGTACCTGAAGGGCACAATGCATTTAAACTTAAAACTACCAGCAAGCGAGAACCCCAGATTGATGGGATATATGGATGCGGACTGGGCCGGAGACAAGACTGACTGCAAATCTGTGAGTGGAAATGTATTTCTGTATGGAGGCGGAGCAATCAGTTGGACTAGCCAGAAGCAGTCATTAATTGCCCTTTCATCCACAGAAGCAGAATTTATTTCAGCCACTCAAGCATGTCAAGAGGTAGTATGGCTACACAGACTACTAAAGGACTTTGGAATAGACGAACCAAAGCCAACTGAGATGTATGAGGACAATCAAAGCTGCATTCAGCTTACGAAAATGGAAAAGATAAAGCCAAGGTCGAAGCACATCAACACCAAGCGTCACTATGTGAGAGAAGCGCAAGAAAAAGGACTTGTTGAACTGATTTATTGTCCTACAGAGGAAATGATAGCGGATGTGCTGACCAAACCGCTACCCAGAGACAATTTCCAGAGGCTACGAGAAGCATTGGGAATTGTCAGCAGTGCACATAAATGATTCGGTGCACGGGACGATGAGAAGGGGTGTTGGAAATACATTCCTTTGGTTGCATCCCCCCTAAGCACCTCATCCTGTTTGTTTGCTAGAAACACCAGGAGTAGACAGACAGATCAGGGAACCCTTCCCCCATCCTATCTGTCCTACTCCTGTCAGGACCTGATTGGTCAATCTCCTCCCCCAGGAGATTTCTCATCTCTTTGTGTCTCAGAGAGCTTCCTTCCTCCCTCTTGAACACACCTAGTCTTAGGACTTAGCATAGATGTAGGCCTTTCCTATCCTACATGTATTTCCTAATAAAGCTACTTAAGCTTAAATATGCTTCCTGCCTGCTTATTGATGATTAGCTACTCACACTCCTCTGTAAACTCTGCATTGGGCAAATGGATGCAATGATCTCACAGTCCTTGCATTTCCAACAGTGGAAAGGGCGGAGTGGAGAAGGCAGGAGTGAGGCGAGGAGTGGAGAAGCAAGAGTGAGGTGAGTCCTGGTGAGCTGGTTGACTTAACCCAGTGTGAAGCTTAGAACTGGTGATGGCCTCTGACTTGGAAGCTTTTTGAGGTCTCCTGACTGACCAGTCCTACATTTGCATTTTGTGACCAATCACAGGAGCTTCCTGGGTCCAGAAGAGGGAGGGATTATCTGTCTCAGGCGTGCCCTGTGACACCAGCCCCTGTGGACAAGGGGAGTGGGTCAGGGACCCCGGAGGCGCAGGTTCTACTCCCGCTGGAGCTGGCTTCTCACAGAAACTCAGTAGTTCAATGGGATATGGCCATTCATTTTCTCCCCTGCTGTTAATGTTGGAGGAGATGCAAGCCCTCTGTTCACCCTTACAGTTACATCCATGGGTGAGAGTGATACATATGCCTTGTGCTGTCCACTCTGCACAGACATCCACTCATGGGATAATTTCATACATCACAGACTCACTCCCTGGGTTTCCGAGGAAGCACCTCATGGGGATGCCTTGGAATTATCACACAATGATGAGCTCCATGACATCAGAATGAATCTACCTGTAAAGGTCAGGGTATGGAAGCATCTGAGATGTGAGCCCCCATTAAAGGTGGGGCTGAGATACAGAGTCAGGATTGGGGTGCGTCTGGGAGACAGGATAGGAGAGGGAACAAGGCCAGGGGATGCAAGAGCAGGGCAAAGGTTCAGGAGCAAGGTAGGGAATAAGGCTAGAGTCAAGGGTTACGAGTAGTACAGGGCAGGGTCTAAGACAGGGACTACAGCTAGGACAAAGCAGAATACAAGAGCAGAGCAAGAGCTGGAGATGAGAAGTTGTGAAGGAAAACAAGTTGCTCCACCCAGCTTATAAATAGAAGGGGAGGGGGGAAGTCAGAGACAGGCAGGGGGTGGTAGCAAAGAGCAAAGGAGAAAGAAAGCAAGGTCCCTAACCAGAGTTCTATTAAGTTGTGGAATAAGTGGTGGAATTTGTTGCCAGGCGATGGTGGTCAAGGCCAGTAATATAGCTGGATTTAAGAAAGTGTTGGACAAGTTTCTGGAGGATAGGCCCACTGGGGAAACGTAACCTCTTACTGTCAGGAGCTGGGAGTGAACACCAGGGAATGGATTGCCCCTATAGTGACCTGCTGGGCACTTCTTCCAAGCGACCGAGATTGGCCACTGGCCGAGACAGGTGCTGGGCTCAATGACCTGACCCAGTATGGCACTACCTATGCTCTTACGTGCTATGGTGGCACTGCAGGGCTAGCTCTGTGTCTCCAAGGTGAACAGTTTGAGTCTGGGTCCTGATGCTCCCAAATTATAACCCTGTAATGTTGCCATGGGAGCCTGTAAGGAGCTTCCTGGGATATTCAAAAGAGCTCATGTTGTCCCAGATGGCTGTTTTCATGCATGCCATGCAGAAATCTCTCTAGGCCGCAGCAATGCATTCACCAGCTGTATGAGATGGACCAGTTTCCTTCATCAGCTACAATCAACTGGGATTCTCCCCATCGGCGCAAGAACAAACATTTCTAGATGAAGGTCTGCATCAATCCCAAAACAGATCTGAAAACAAAAGCAAGGTGCGGTATCCTGGAAAGGTTGTGTGGTATGCAAGGGAAAATTAATGATTTGACATATATTATGCACTTAATCTTTTGTGGCAAGTTTTTTACATTCCTAAGAGTTATGGATTTTAAAAGTCACAGCTAAGATTGCTTAATGAGCATCCGCCACCCTGGAAGTGGAAGCCGGGCTGATGTGGTTTAGTCAGCTGTTAGCTTTATTGCCTCTGTTCTGTACTAAAAGTGACAAGTTGAACACATTATAGAGAGCTCAGATGTGTTATGTAGATGAAGCCTGCAGCAATATCTGCCTGCTCTCTATTATTTATGATGTCTATATAATACAATGGACTGAGATTTAAGCCATTGTGATGCAGTTTGTTTTCCAGGGTTCTAAAGTACAGCACATTTTACAGAGAATTGCATCTCTGTTACATATTAATCAAATCCATCTTACATGCGGCTCTTACACTGTAAACTAAAGGGAAAGAAAGATTAAAGTGCTTGGCTTTTCCTCAGCTGTCAAGGACTGGCAATAAAATAATAATAAGGGCTTCTAAATAATGTGTCTCTGACAGGCCTTTGCTCAGTTGTACAGTCCTTTATGGAGGTTAACTTCAAAATAAGTTCCAGTGAGTGATTGGGAACAGGCATGTGGGGTAATACCGTAATGCCAACTACTGCATAAATTCTTCACAAAAGTTCATTTGCACAATTCTCCCCAGCTTGACGAAGCAAAGTTGCAGCGGCTCGGATCGCCTCAGCTTTGCAAATCCCTGGACTTTTGAACTCGCCCTTCAGCTGTGGCCCATTAAGGGAGAGAAGAAGGGGGGTGGGGGGAGGAGGGACCCATCACCCAACCCTAAACTGCGGTAACAAGAGTCAGACTATTTTCTTCTCACTTTTCTTCTGGAAGTCATGGGAAAGTTATTTTATTGCAGAGCGTATAAAACTCTGTAGAGGTCTGCGGTTTTGGATTTTTCTTTTTCATCATCGTTTGGTTTTTTTTGAAGCTCGAGACATGGAATTCTCAACAAAAGTCTGAGATGCTGGAAGTTTTTAAGATGGTATGAACTATGGAATTTATTAGAGTTTTGGCTCTCCCGACCCCCACATCAGCTTGTTCTGCCAGGCAGGCTTTTAAAATTTCATAAGCCTGCTCTGCCTTATTATCCCCTCACTAGCTGGGTCCAAGGTGCCATGACTTTGCAGGTGGTCTGCCTGCCTGCTTCTCATTGTGTATTTTTAGGCCACATTCTGAAGGTGTCAAACACACACAGCAGAGAACTGGAAGAAGATGCCAAATGTACTACCACCAGAGAACTAGCATAAGCCCATCAAGGGATGAAATGGGTGTGAAAAGCAGAAATCTCTACAGCAGGGTTGAAGAACCTTTTTTTATTCTGGGGGCCACCTTGGTAATATAAAAATGGTCAAATGGGCCATACCAAAAAAATGGAGAGATGTTTGCCCACAGCACCCAAATTTCTTATGTTTCATACATGTACAGAATCCACAGAATCCAAATTAATATCAGTGCCGAAACAGAAGAATGGTCAAAGGCAGCATTAAGAAACTTACTGAATAAGAAACTTACTGGGTGTGGGGATGGCCGAAATATTTGGGTGGAGTATAGAGATGAGGGGAAGGCATGCGGAGTGTTCGGCGGGGTGCTCAGGGAAGGGTAAAGAATCATGAATTTGGTCTCGAGATTCACTCTATAGCCTATAGCACATGCCTTCACCTCTCCTGCATTTCTTCTCATCATGCTCCTTCAGTGCTCGAAGGTGGAGCTCAAACAACAATTGGTGGCAAACGTCGTTTTCACTGAAAATGTCCCACTCACCGCTTTCCCGAAGATTCGGGAGCACTTAACCATTTGTTTGCATTTCCATTTGACAGCTTAAGAAGTGACAGCAAAAGTGCCAACAAAAGTGCCAGAAGTGTCTGAAATTTGCTAATAGAAATATTAAACGTGGCAGATGGGTGAAAAGAATCCCAAATGCAAATAATAATTTTTTTTTTTTAAAATAGTGCCAATGTTTGATAAGGGTCCTGAAAAGACATAAATTCAGTTCAGTTATGGCCATTTTCAAATCAGCTGTTTTTGAGGGTAGGGACTGGATCTGGGGAATAGATTCAGGAATTGGAAATGGGCCAAAATATGGGCCTGTGGGCCAGGTTTGGCCCACAGGCTAGAGGATCTACACACGGAGTTAGAGACAGGCTATAAATGGTAAGAGACTCTCATTCTCTGTGAGACTGGGGACAAGTAAAACACAATTACCAATGAGTTACTCTGCAAGTAAAGACCATCACAAATACAACCTTGGCCATGCTCTGAGTCAGTAGCAGAGGAATAATTGGAAACAAGACTTCTGTTTTATTACAAATTCTGTCGTAACCCGTATCAAGTCTCTTGAGCTTTCTTTTCCTCCTCCTCTAAATGTGATGTCAAAGAACACTGAAATCGAAAGTGTGTTACACAAGTGCTGTGTGTTACTGTTACTACTGTGTGACCAACAGGTCACTTATGGAAAATAAGTAGGAGCAAACGTAGGAACTATTCAGTCAATTCTTCATTCCAAACAGAACATGAGGCAATGGTCAGATTCTTCCTTTTTTCCTCATCCAAAGACAATGGCCCCAGTCCCATGCTCTGTGGATCCTGTGCTGAGCTGCATGTGTGTGCGGAGCCACGCGGGCTCCACATGGATCCAGATTGCTGGCACATTGTGCTACGGGCAAACCGTGCACATGCACACAGCTTGCGCCCAGGGATCCGCAGAGCATGGGATTGTTGTCAGGGCCTGAGCCTCACTCCATAACTAGGTGAAAACTTTGCCCACTACGTGGTGTCATCTAAGATGTGGATGGTCCTAGTTTTCTTGTCCTGGGTGGTTTCCACCTCGTAGCCTGAGCAACCATTCTATTCAGATGCCCAAGCCAGGTGAGCCTTCTCAATGGGTTCAGTTGCTCTGTTCACTCTCAAACGCTGGCACTGGTTACCTTGTCCTGCCGCTTAACATGAAGGAGCTATTGTTTCACACAATATGCATTAACTATTGTTTATCATATGTATAGTAACTTGACTTCCATCTTCAAAGTGCTTTCAGTTCTTACCTAGTTCACCCTCACAACAGCCCTGCAAAGTAAGTCACGTTTTTCCCCATTTTACGTTAACTGAAGCTGAGAGATAGTACCTGGCTTGTCAATGCCACCCAATAAGTTCATGGGTAAAATGGGACTTGAACTCTGGTCTCCCAAGTTCCGGTCCACCCTCTTATGCTGCAGTAGGTTACACTGGCCCTCTAGTGGTTCTTTCAGACGATCATACCAAAAAGAACTAGACATCTATAGCAGTGGTCTTGCTCTTTTCACTCCAGTCATCATGGAAAGCAGCTTCCATCTGCACCACTTTGTGTTCGGAGAGCTCACTTCTTAGGTTGCTGGAAAAACACAAGCCCCAGCATCCTGTGCTTCGACGTCAGGAGAAACCCACAGTAAGTGAATGCAGGAGGTTCAATTCTCTCCTTTATACCGTCTTGAAATGCGAGTACAGTGCTCCATTCAGGAGGAGATTTACCACAGCGTTTGAAAGCCCTAGAGAGGTTAGGCAAGAATTTTGCCCTGACTGAACCTACTTCCAGACCTTTATGCTAACAAGCAGCACTGCGAAGAGTCTGTGCCATAGGCGGCTGAGGGGAGAATTGAACTGTATCTCAATGAGCGAGCAGAAGAAGTGGTTACACTCCCTCAGCAACACACTGATATGAAGGCATTTATTTTTTCTGCTGAAGCAGCTCACGGAATGATTGGGCATCCCATCCAAAGGCAGATGAGAATGGGCGTAGAAATGGAACGTGCTGTGGATTCCAAATCTAATGCAAACCCAGTACTAAATCCTTCAGACAGAGTATCCTTCATCAAATGCTTTATGGTAATAGGAAAGGGGAATAATATCCAGCAAGTACAATAAAAATGACTGGGTATTTGTCCAGACAGAATCACAGACACACTGAGTGGTCTTGAGCAAACTCTCACTCTACAGAGGACAGTGCTAAAGATGGCAAAGGACGTGGTTCTCCAATGGGATCGCACATAGCCACATACTCTAGAACACCTCTGGCCCATGCTGCCCATCTTTCTGCCCCCGCAGGGCTCTCTAGGCAGGGGCCCTGTTCCCAAATAGCATTCCTAGTGTGGCTACATCCACCCACCCCTGGCAGAGTGCTCTGCAGGGTGTGTGTGTGTGAAGGGGAACCAGCCTGAAACGTGTCCACACTCGTTCCATAGGATGATCGTGCCCATGTAACTTCGGGCCAAAGCAGAGCTCTCTCATGGGGGAGGAAAGATTCCCCACCCTAGCTCTAGAAATTAGCATGGGTGAGAAACCCATTGAAGTGACTTGTGGAGGCCTGTAGCCCAATGGGACTCAACCTGTCCCATCCATGCCCAAATCAAGTGCACTCGCTACCCGAACACTAATAGTGATGCTTGGGCTGGAAGAGATTCTCCATCCGGGGGAGGCCTTGTCCCTTATGGACCACTGTGACATCACGATGGGTGGAGTGATGTCAGAAAGGGGTAGCAGAGTGCCATAGCTCTACCCTTTTCTGATATGGCTCTGCCTCTCATTGAGTACAGTGATGTTAATAGCACTCCAGAGAGGGTGGTATCAGCTATATCTAGAGCTTGGGGAAAAAAAGGCACAACTAATTTCTCTGAGTTTGGACTCAGAGTCCTTGGGTTTTGGTGGAAGCTGTGATCTCGCTGGGTCAGCCAGAGGTGCCTGTGGCTAGCCTGGACAATGGGGGGTACAGAGGGTGGCCCATAGGGAGTTTCCTGCCCCCTTTCTCACGTGGTCCCACCCCCAAATTCCATGAGGGCTAAAAAAGGGGTGACAGTCCCTTTGCCCTGCCTCCTCCAAGTTACCCCTGGAGGGAGGTGGCAACCCTAGGCACAACCAGTAGGCCTGCCAGGCCAATCCCCAGATCCTCTGCCGTGTAACAGCTACCAACCACCTAGCCTCACAGGCTGGGAGCTGAATTAAGCCTGGTGTGGGGTGTAGTTGCATCAATGCGGCTACAAAAATTGGCCAAGTGCTCTTTATACAGAGGGAGCTCTGTGCTTCCTCCACAAAGCTGAGTTCAGAGACTCTCCTGACGGTCAAATGAAATATGGAAATGTAATGGGCTTAAACAAACAAGGGAAACCAAGAAGCAGTAAAGGCCCAAGAAGCAGTAAAAGATGTGTTTCTTTCAGGCCAGTCAGGGCCAAGAAAGAATGGAAGGTTTTAACAACAACAGGGGACGGGAACAGCAACTTGGCATTAATGCTAAGCCCAGGCAAAAAGCATGACACAGAGTTTTAAGAGAAGACAAAAGGAAGTGACTCAGGTGGAGACGGATGGGAAGAGAGAGTTCCAGTTAAATGAACCAAAGCGAGGCAAAGAGCAAACCCCAGCTGCAGAGTCTTCTGAGAAGACGACAAAGAGGAAGCCAAGGCTGGAGGATGAGCAGCACTGACGGAAAGGGGTCGGAGCTTAGAAGGAGCCCTGGAAGCCAGGAGGGCAATTTGGTACTTTGATTTGAAGCTGAATAGCAAATGGCGAGTGGGTCTTAATTAGAAACAGCAGGACTTCCTGTTGCACGTCTTTCTCCTGGGCGGTTTAAATCGTGGGGGGTGGAGGAGAGGGGAGCCTTAAAACCAAAGCACAGCCTTCCCTCCCACCAAGACTTTCACTCCTTTAAGCTGTCAACAGTCTTGTGCTGATTATTCAAGAGCCATTACAGTATCCTGGAATGATTCTGACTGTGCTTAATACAAGCCTGTGGAGCATATTTTTGAATTCTGTGTATCCCGTAGCTGCCCCTTCCCTCTGCCCCCCTCCTCCCCATAAAGCCTTAACAGATCATTTAAAGAAGAGCGGGTCACATCCTGAGTTGTAGGTACTAACCATATAATTTCCGACTCTCCTAGGAACTTTAAATCCTGCAACTGCTGACCTGCCAGCAGGAGAGATGACCTCACATTTGTCCTGCTGATCGCTGGCTAATAACCATTAGGGACAATGGTACGAGCTCACACCTGCTGCCCAGCAGGAGCGCAGATCGGCCTGGCAGGAGGTGAAGAGCTGAAAATCTCCTCCCTCTTTTCATTACAAGCTTTTGTCACTCAGAGGGAGAGACACACACACAGACACACACACACACACACACAAACTACTCAAGGGGATTCTTAGAGAATTAAGCTTAAGTGACAAAGTATGTCCTACCCCCTAGCAAGTTAGCAAACACTGGCGAGGGCTTACACTATGTTGTCAAGCATCAATATTGATTAAAAGACATTTAGAGCCCTTTGATGTTAAGATACGCGCAGACCCGCATCAACCCTGGTTATTAACACCATCCCAGCACATCTGTGACATGAAAATTGCCACCTTTGTGGATAGAAAGCGAGCGATCTCAAAAGGGGAAGAAATAACGGGGAATTTTTAGTGGGAAACTTAGCATGTGTCTCTGCACTAGCATTTAAGAACATAAGAACCATCACACCGGGTCAGATCAATGGTCAATCTAGTCCCGCAACAGCGGTCGCCTTCAGTCTCTTCAGAGAAACACACAACAGATCATAATGGAGTGATCCACTTCTTAATAGGGATGGGAAAATCGGAATTGGATGAATACAATTCACTTGATTTCCATCAGAATCGGATTAAGATTCATTTGATTTTCCTGATCCACCCGATTTTCATTGGCTCGGATTAATTCAGGGGTGCATTCACACTCATTTCCCCCTCTCTGCTATTGAATTTTGTCGGGCTCTTCTTCGGCCCGTTCATCGTTCTAGGATTGTGGCTTAGAATGATGAGTGGCCCATTGAACTGAACAGGTTTGGTTTTCCATTGACTTCAATAGGAAATGTTCCCATTGAAGTCAATGGGGAAAAAATGCAATCCAATTTCGATACGATTCAAATATGATTATACTAAATACGATACCATTTTTGATCTGATGCCGATTTTCAATACGATTTCCCATCCTTACTTCCTACTGTTATTCACTCTAAGTCCCTGACAGTCCAAGGTCTCATGCCCTGACTAACTTGACTGAAAACCATTTGTGGATTGATGCTCTAAGAACGTATCTAATCCATCTTTAAACTAAATTATGCTATTGGCCCTGTCAACATCCCCTGACAAAAAGTTCTCTTTCCGTTTCCTCTAAAATCTGCCGCTAGTGCAATCCTGCTAGTGGGAGTGCAAAGCTAGCTTGGTCATGGACAATTTTACTGCCATGTCGTCTAGCAACTACAAGGGTGATAGTGTGACAGTGGGAGGTTTTTGGCAAACCACACAGACACGGCTTGAAGGGAGAAGAGGTGGGTAATCTGTCCCCCATCATGGCCACTCTGGAAGTGATTAGAAGCCCCAGGGGCTCAACAGCGATAGAGGGAGCTTGCTGGGGAGGGGCTGGCAGGACGGGGTCTGTCAGAGTAGGAGAGAGGGAGGAGATTTGGGTTACATAGATATCACTGGCAGATCCAACCCCAACCCTTAAGTGTGCACCATCACCTTGCCTCTGTTCTTCAAACTCTATGTTTTCATTGCTGAAGATCAGCAGCTGAATCCATAGGGCAGATTCAGGAAATGGAAAGGGCCAAACAAAAATTGGCTGCGGGCTGTATTTGGCCCATGGGCCAAGCATTGCTCATCCCTGATTTAAGTGATCTATGCTATTCCAACTATATGAACTAATGGGGTATATAAACTCTCAAGAGATGGAATGGTAGGGCCCATCCCAGGCCCTGCAGATCCCGCACGCAGCTGCGCACAAGCCGCACAGGCCTCCATCGCGGGCACAATGTGCCACGCGAAAACTCTGCACATGTGCACGTGTGGGATCCACTGGACATGGGATCGACCCCACTGACTGGACACCACCTAGGCTCCTTACATGACTTTGCTTCAAGCAACCTGTGGAAAAAAAGCATCAGTCGTAACAGCAAGACAGTACCCGGAGCAGTGCCTCTCTGTAACGCATCTAGCCCAGAGACGGGAAATATTTTTTCCTACCACAACCACTTGGAAAATTAGTACATGTTCTGTGGGCTAAATAAGATGGAAAGTGCTTAAGGGGTGTTCTCAGGATGGAGAAGGAAGGGGAGGGCCCAGATCATGGGTTGATGCCATGGATACATCCCCTTAGCTGAGAATACATGGCCTCCTCTCTGCTCCCTTCCCCTGAATTCACCCTTCCTGTGCTTGACGGTAGGGGCTGGTCCCACAGCCAAGATCCAGGAACTAGAAAAGGGCTAAATAAAAACCAAGCACAGTCTGATTTGGCCCTCAGGACAGGTCGTTCCTCAGCCCTGATTCTAACACAATGCTGCTGCTACAGAGGTAACAAATGTATCATTATCAATCACTATCCTTTAGTGACTTTCTGATACCACATTTTCTAGCAGTAAAAGAAACAAAAAAGCACTATGCGGCAATACACAACAATCTATTTTCCAAGTACGTACACTTCTACCATGTGATAAATCCACAGCGAACCATGAAAAGGTCTACCAGATAACATCTACCAATGGGTAAAAGTGTTCACACACCACAAATAAATCAGTGGTAAGTAACCACTTCTGTGGGTTTTACCACTTGAAAACTATGGTGTCTGAACTAGGGCTGAACGAGAAGCCTGATATGTTTCTTGCAAGTCAAACTGAGTACTTGTACTGAGTTCTTGCTGAGATCTCGGTACGTGGGTAAAATATCACTGTGCATGTGCAAATGGCCACCAGGCCATTTGCGCACGTGCAAAATTGCCGCCACCCTTAACCAAAATGGCAGTGACACTATTACCACCATTTTGATTAAGGGCGGTGGTCATTTTGCGCATGAACAAAATTACCCAGTGGCTAAACTGTGCATGCGTGACAATTTATTTTATTTTCTCACCGAGAATTTGGTGAATAATCCCACTTCTCAGTTTGTCCCAGTACAAACCGAGAGCTGGGATTTCAACGAGAATGCTCACTTTTGTGAGCTCTCATTTCAGCCCTAGTCTGAAATGAGAGTTATGCTGAGTTTCATAGGCGCTAGCCATTGACGTGTCTGAATAGCCCATTTTAACTCAATAAACAACTTATATAATAGCTGTATTTCCTATCTGTTTATGCAACAAGGTGTGGCTCCTCTACGGGTGTAAAATGGCATTTTGCCATAGACTCCAATGGAGCTACACTGATTTACATCATTATATATATTTAATTGGGCCACTGTCTAACTCAGCTTTGCACTTCCGTGAAGCAGCAGCAGCCCAGCCCCATACTGCAGTGAAGTATTAACTCAGACTGAACACAGTTTGTCTCCGAGGACCCTCTTGGCCCCTTCGTCATCCTGTGCTGACATTTTAATCGTGCTTTTGTGGGAGCCGGCTGGCAGTTTGTCATCAGGAATGGCGCGGCGAGGGGCCAGAGCAGGCTGCTAGCTGTGGCGGCTGCCGGGGGAAGCAGCCCATTCTGACAGACTGAGCAATAATCTGAACGTACTGCGCTGAGCCGGTGGGACACCAGCCGGGCCGCTTTATCTTCTTCATTAAAGTGCGCTCAAAAAAAAAATCCATTTTCCTTTAAAGTCTCAGGAACAGATGGAGTAAAATTAATTGCGCCATTAAGTCCCGATAGACAATACCAGAGTGGTTTTCTTTCAACAGTGCATGTGTGTTACAAAGTGCTCTTCGTAAAAGGCAATTACTGCAACATTTGCCATAAAATAAAGGTTGCTTTAATGGGCAATAAACACAGGCTTCAAATTTTGTATGAAATGGGTCTCCAAAGGGCGCTGTTATAGGCAGCTCAAAGGCACAACTGACTTTAGTATTTCTGCTCTGGCTTCAGCTCTGCTAGTTCGGAGAACAATGATTTCCACCCTTGGATATTTTCTGATAGAATTATGTATGCGATGTTAGCTCATCACTGGGCCTTTCAATCCAGGTTTTTTTCTGGTCAGGAAACAGTGGCAAAGGGAGACTCCTGCAGCCGCCCTGCTGTCTGTCATCAACTGCTTAAAACAGTGGGAAGGCAGAAAAGCAGAGACAGAGTGGGCTGACAGAACCAGGTAGATTTACAGGCCATCCCACCGGAAGGTTGGGTCATTTCCTGATAGTGAATATGACAAGAACTGTTTTCCTGACATGACAGAATCATTGATTTGGTTCCCTGACACAGGGGTCAATATGGCTATTTCATCTGATTCATTTTCAAGTATAGGTTGATTTAAGGGGGAAATGGTCGCCAAGTAAAAACATATACCACTGTACAAAAAGGTTGACAGGACCACACACAGAATTCCTTAGAAAGCCAGGAACAAGGTTATTTTCTGGTATCCTTCTTTGTTAAGGATACAATGAAAATTTAAATAAACGAACATAAAGTGGTTATCATATCAAGCATAAAACAGTAGTTGGCTACCACCCCAAACTAACCTATTTGGTGTCATAACCCAGACAGATAATCTAGAACAGGTGATATGTGAGAAATTTCACAAGATTACTATTATCTAACCGCTACTCCAAACTCACCTAGGGATTCAAATATGCAGAGAGTCACTCGGTGCACACATATGGATAAACACAATGGGTGTTTTTAGACAAGTGCCTCCGCACCCATTACCCACCAATCACCCACCCATCATGCACATGGCAGGGCTGCACAGGGTGCCGGGTTGGGGTTAATGGGTGGGGAGGCACTTGTCTAAAAACACCCTATGGCCATTTTTACATGGACACCCCCCGCTGGGTGTGCGGGAGGGTGTTTGATGTGTGTGTGTGGGGCGTCTGTGTAAATGCTGCGGCGGTGGGTGGGGGATGAGTGTTTGTCCATGCAAACAGCACAGGCTGCGGGCAGTGGGCGGGGGTGTGCGCGTGCTCCCGATGCACACCCACTTCCACCCATCACCCCCCACGGAGCCATCCAGCAAACTGGAGGAAGCCCCGTGGGTAGAGGTGGGTGCGTGACCGTTCCCATGGGCGCGCACCCACCGCAGTAGCACACCCATCCCCCCCACCCACCGCTGCCTGTATAAAAAGGGCCTATGTCATTTTTCCTAGCCTCTATTGTACCAAAATTGCCACAAAAATCTACCAGCCTACAAAACAAATCCAGCCACCCATCCTTGAAGAGGACAACTGACAGAAACCAAAACCAAGTATTAATGGCATTTTAACTAGTGCAAATGAAGAGAAAAAAAAAAAAAATCTACACTGTCTGGTTGAACAGGAAAGAAAAATTTCCCACAGCTGTATCACACACAGAGAGAGACACAGTTGCTGTCTGATCCAGTCTTGCTCAGATTTATTTGAAAGGAAGCATAAGGAGGGAAACCCCCCCCCCCC
Organism: Sphenodon punctatus; assembly: GCA_003113815.1. Classification (NCBI taxonomy): domain Eukaryota; kingdom Metazoa; phylum Chordata; class Lepidosauria; order Sphenodontia; family Sphenodontidae; genus Sphenodon; species Sphenodon punctatus. The sequence goes on from QEPC01007512.1 coordinate 15,408,957, forward strand.
CTTCCATCATTTCAGTTCCTTGTATTTCCACATTCCAGTAATTACAAAGAGAGCATGACATATAAATGATCCATTAATTGAAATATGGGCTTCATGAACTCCAATATTTATAGTGTAAATCCATATTTAATTAAATAAAGCCAATAATGCTCATTTCAAAAGGGAACACTGATGCATTTTTAGTTAACTCTCTGATTTACATCTCCTATGGTCATTTCATTTTGAACATCCCCATAGTAAATCACAACCTGAAGGCAGGGTGTAGTGGAGTATGCGTGTGTGGATGTGCACCGGTGAGCTTGGAAGCCCATTTAAGACATACGTAGGGCACCCACTTTCAGTGATATCCGGTTTGTAAAGCTCTCCCAGTTCACAGGCTACTGTACACTGTCATTTCTTTTTGGGAGCAACATCAGTCAACACCTTTGACTGAGCAACATTAATCACACACTTAATTGCCTTAATCTCCTTCTACATGAGTAAGAAACAAGCCTTCTGAAGCTGTCTGAACGTGACACATCCTTTACTGCTTCTTGGGCCTTTACTGCTTCTCGGTTTCCCTTGTTTGTTTAAGTCCACTATATTTCCATATTTTGTTTGACCGATAGGAGAGTCTCTGAACTCAGCTTTGTGGAGGGAGCACAGAGCTCCCTCTGTATGAAGAGCACTTGGTCAATTTTTGTAGCAGCATTGCTGCTGCTTAATCCAGCTTAATCCAACAAAGCTCCAGCTCCCAGCCTGTGAGGCTAGAAACATCAGGGGTGTGACCATAATGACATAACTGTAACCCACTAGATGATAGCATTACAGCATCAAAGGAGCACAAGATCACCACAAAGGCTGTGGAGAGCCAAGAGCACTGCTGTTACCATCTGAGGAGGCTGGAAAGGCTCCAGGATGTATGATGGACAGTAGAGTTGGGTGCAAGGTTAGGATTGGGGTTGGGCTGGGAAACAGAGTTGGGGCGAGAGAGGGAATCAAAGGGCAAGACAGGGGTGGGCTGGAACTCAGGCCGGGGTGAGGGCTAGAAGCTGGATCAAGGCTGGACAGGAAGCAGGGCACAGGAGCTGGACATGTAGCTCTGCCTGACTTCCTCTGGGAGCTGAGTGGCCTTATAAACAGGAGCCGAGCCAATCCAAAGTCAGTAGGGACATGGCCAAGCAAGTACAGGAGCTTGGAGAGAAGTAACAAGACTCTGGTGCAGCTCTGAGAAGCCAGGGCTGCTGGTTCAAATCCCATGTGCAGACAATACTCCAGCTATGTAAAGATGATCCAGGAGGTGTGCCTCTGAATTACAGACTGGAAGGAGTCAGTGAAATCAGAGATATGAGAAAGGGCTTTCCGTGGCTTTTATGTGGTCAGGAATACGGGGATGTGATGAAATTATACTAAAATCTCAACATGGAGTCTCAGGCAAAAAATAAAATAAAAATTTAGGAATTACTGCTCTAGAACGTAAGGTTTTCATTCAGAATAACTCTAAACATTATGAGACGCACGACAAAGCTGTGGCTTGTTGGCAAGACGGCATCAGAACCAGGCCCACAGACATGAAAAGCACTTCACAACAGAACCAGGGAATTGGAGGTCTAGTGTTTCCCAGGACAATTAATATTTTTGGAGCATTATGTTTCTAAGTGAATTAAGGGAAGATTTCCATCGGTAGCTCTTGGCCACAGGGACAGCGTTCCATGTCTACGGAATGCAAGTTCCCAGGTCCCGGTGTAGAGCAATAAGATGGGATGATAAACATATACTGGCAAAATCTAGTCCTAGCAAAATATGTCCGCTTCTGTGGCCTTTCCCACCATGCGGGTAGATTTAGAAGTTAGCTAACAAGGTGAAAAAGGATGGGCGAGGAAAGCCAAGACAGCTAAATCTGTCCTATTTCCTAAGCTTCCCTCTGCTCTTCTCCAGTGTTGCTTTCTCGGCTGCTGTCCTTATCTCTTGGACGCTAATTATTCTTTAAAGGTCAAACCGAATCATCACACAAAGAAATGCTGTTAATATTAAGGGTGGGGGGATTGTTACAATTTACATGGTTTCGGGGGGGAAAAGAGAGACACATTTTTCTCTTTCCCCAGGGAGTTTAGACCGTTTGGCTTAATGAGGTACCAAGAGGAGAAAAAGAAGAAAAAGGAGGCAGAGCAGGAGTCTGTAGCCCCCTGCTCTATCTAACTCAAAATGGTGTTCTGAGGTACTGAAAGCCTCCTCTTATGCAAGGTAACAAGTATGAAAAGAATGTCAGCCACTGCAGGCTTCTTTAAACAATTGCCAAAAACAAAAGGAGGAAGAAAAGAGGTTTCCTGTGGGGAAGCAGCTCCCGCTGGCAGCAAAAGGGTTAAAGCACACAGCCCATTAGAAATGTCCTTCAGTTCTGTGTCTGTTTTCCCTTACAGAACATTAAGCTCAGTGGGGCAGTCAGAAACCCCCATGGTGCCCCCATTAAAAAAGATCAAGTCGTTCATGTCAATATCACAGCTTCATCCATACTGTAATTTGTTTGACGGCTGCTAATGCTCATGGTAGTGACCATGCGAAGGCGGCAGTTCTGCCTTTCTCTTTAGAAAAAGGGGGCACCAAATCCCTTTCTATAGCTTGCGGTCAGACCAACTGCTTAACCATATAAAAAAAAAAATGCAACCCCCCCCCTTTCTTCTCGTCCCACTGGATGGGAGATAAAACCCAGCAATCCACATCATAATCCTGGTAAATGCACTGCCAATGCACTAACAAAATGCTGGGTTGTAGTCAAAGCATCTCTCTCTTTCTCTCTCTCTCTCCCTCTCTTTTAATTCCAAAGGCATTAAAAGAGATGAATACCACTCCATGGGCCTAGGTGAAGCGTTAATCCATTGGCCTTTAGTTTTTGCTAGGAAACTAGGGTTTGAATGAGGCCCAAGGCATAAATGAAATGAGTTTAGTGATCTCAGTTTAATTCTTAATAGGCCACAACAGGCCTTGCGGATACGGGAGGCACAATATTAGGAAATAAAAACCCCTTTCTGAACAGGTTTTGCCTTTTGTCTAATGAGGGTGAAGAGAGAATTAACGCAGGAAATGGAACACGAAGCAAAAGCGAAAATCGCTCCCTAACCAACGGTAAGCGAAGAACAGCAGATACGTTGCAATGCTGCTGGCTCCCGGACTGGATTCCCTTCTGAAGCACTGCTGAAGCCTACAGAGCTTGATCCAAAGCTCATGGAAGTCAACCAGATTCTCTCCACTGTCTTCACCAGAATTGGAAGCAGAACCAATCTACCAAGCACGCTGCCGCTGCACGACAGGCCTGGATTTTCAAACCAATGTGGGCCCGGATCATTGTTGGGGAATCTGCAGTTGGTGTGGAACCTGTACGGTCAAGTGTGGTGCAGGATTCCTTTTATTTGGTCTTTTTCCAGCTCCTGGATCTGGTCTGCAAATCCGGTCCCTACTGTCAAGCAGTGAAAGGGGAAGGGAGCAGAGACGAGGGCATGCACTCGAGGATAAGAGATGGATCTATAGAATAGATCCATGATCTGCGACTAGAGCCCTGCATAGGCTCTAGAATCACCCAACCTGAGTATGGTCCCACTGCAGCTGGGATCTGTCGTGCCTGGGCTTGACCTGTAATGGAGGTGGCTGTGGGTTTGCAATCATGGAGTTCCATGGGGGCACATCAGGAAAGAGGCTCCTTGGACTCAGGTCAGGCTCCCCATGGGTTAGAGGCCACACCCACAGCCAAAACAGCCTGGACCAGGGAGGGGCACCAAACAAATGTGCACGTGGCCGGAGAGCCATCTTGCCACCCACACGGTCTGGGGACAGCAGGAAGCTAAACAAACCAAGCTGTGGCAGCCTGAACACATGATAGCCCACATGGGCTCCGTCCGCAAAGGTTTTCCGAGGACGCAGCCCAGGCTAGCTACCTAGCCCTACCGTGACACACTCCCGGGATAACATCTAGCAGCACGTAAACAGATGTTCCAGTGGGTCCCAGCCAAAGCGGGTTATCGTCATGTCTGTTTTATTCTTTGGTTTGGTATTCCACGTGACAGCGGGATTGCCCAGAGGATGCTGGAGAATCCTTGGGGAACTTAGCTCAACTTCCCTCTTGCCCGGCCCCCTTCCCCCCTTTGTTCCACTTCGGTTTCTAGGTCCACCACTGCATCGGGTCCAAATAACAGGAAGACACAGAGAGGCATTCTCAGTGACCGCCCCAGAGCTTTGGAACTTCCTTCCCCTGGCGGTTCACCAAAACCCGAAAATCTTCAGAAAGCAATGTAAGACCAATTTATTTGGCTGGGCTTTTGGTGAGTGGGGAAAGAGTTTGGGGGAATAGAGGGGATGGTTTTAATTAGAATTTGAACTAGTTTTTGTTTTGTTTTTAAAAAAAATTAGGTTTGAATTAGAATTTTATATGGTCTTTTTTTACTGATTTTTTTTTTTTTTAAATGCTTGTAAGCTGCCCTGACACTGTAGGAACCAATTAATTCATTAATTATTGAAATACTTTGCTATACAGGGGCAATGCCAAGGTGACACAATTGGTCCAACTGATACTTGCATGAAATCAGAAACCACCACCAAAGATATAAACAAACACAAAAATAATACTGCTGGAGGCACAAAGGAATGAATGCTGAAACACTTGATAAGCCAAGTTAGCCAAATACAACAGACGGACAGGCAGACCTGTAAACAGCCACTTGCCTGCTCACCTCTGGGGAGTATACATTTTGAGCTGGTGAGTGAATTTTTACAGTCCTGCAAGACAAGTCCCAACCTGGCAAGTAGCCTTTCATGCCCAATTAGTGAATTATTTATATAGAGAGATGCCACTTCTCTGGGTTTCATCCATGAGTCTCTGGGTTCTGACCCAGGGTTTCTGGGACTTCGGGGGGGGGGGGGGGGGGGGGGGGCTAGGGAGTAAAGAGGGAGGGGGGGAGGCAGTCTCAATTTCTCCAGATCACCTAGGGAGCCCCATGACCAAGCCAGAAAATCAAGGCTTGCGGGGCAGTCACGTTAGAAAGGGGGCAAGTGACAAGGACTTTCTGACATGGCCCCACCCCTATGGAGTGCCATGATGTTGCAACGTTCCACAATAGCCGGGTTATGTCAAGAAGGGGGTGTGACAGCCTCTTTACCCCTCCCCCCTTTCCAACGTGGTCCTGGCCCCCCTCTGGGTTTCCTTCCAAAAGGTATCTGTATAACTTTATTCCCCCTTTGAATCGGGAATTGATGACCATGCAATGTCAAACCCTGTGTGAATTTCTAAAAACAAGATTTCTGATTCTAGCCTCTGAATTCATTTTGCAGCTGTGAATTCAAAGAGGCTAAATTTGACATCAGTATGACTTCCAAATATCTGCTTCTGCTTTAGTAAACAGCTAGCGAATGTATCTCTGTTTTCTAAATGCCTCCCGATAAATTGGGGAGTAGCAGGGGGGGGGAAAACCCACCACTTTGTAGCTAAGATCATAGTTAGACAGGGCGGGAGAGGAAGAAACTTGCTAAATATATGCTGTGCTAAAAACAGGTTCCCTTCCCATTTATTGGAAAATTTAAATTCCTTTCAAAGTTTCCTCAGCTTCAATCGTTGTGGCAGATAGATTTACTGGTGGTCCCAGGTGGAAAGTCAAACCTTTTAAATGGAGATATTTTGCAAACGTTAACTGTCGGTGCTGATAGAAATCAATCTTGCTTTGTGGGAGGGTGAGATGTCTCCCCCCGCCGGCCCTTTTATCAGCTTTAAAAAACAAGGAACATTACATACGGAAGACCGAGTATTAGGATCTGAAAAAAATGACCCTTACAAGCATTTTTACAGACATGGTGAACCAGTGCATCCTAGTGTCGAACTTGGACCTAGAAAACTATGGTTCAAATCCTGTCTTAGCCATGAACCTGCTGGATAACCGTGGGCAAGCAACTATTATCTCAGCCTCAGTTCCCCATCTGTAAAATAGGAACAACAATGACTTACCTTCTGTAGTTGTTTTGAGGGTGAACTAGATGGACACATCACATAACATCACGATGCTCCACAGGGGCAGGGCCACCTAAAAAGGGGCAGGAAAATCCCTATGGCCCGCCCCCTTTCTGATGTTGGGTTAGCCATGAGACGAGTGCTTTCCCTGGAGCCTGCAGATGCTGGATCAAAACCCAGAGTGGTGGCAACACTTCTTTGCCTTGTCCTGATGCCCACCCACGTCCCAGACAAGCCAATTCATTCCAGCCGCAATGCAAGGTGACTTGAACATGCAGTTACATCAGAATGACAGCCGCTTACACCCACTTTGAATAAAATGACGATACAAAAAGCAAGATGGCGGGGGATCAGTCCCACAGATGAACTCAAAGGATGAAAAATTCCACTCACAATTTTATTTCCTCATTGCTGGATGTGAACGTACAGATCTGCATTTTCTCATAGCCAGCTGATCAGGAGCTGGTCTGCTGACTTATCATCAGACCCAGACCATCTGAGGGCCTTCCTTATGTCAAAGGAAGCTTTGTCATTCCCTTTCCATTGGCCTCTTGCTGCTTTTAAGTAAAACATTATTTCACTGGAAAAGTAACCCCCTTTCTGAAAAAATAAATATAGCACAGTATTTTGTAGTGAATGGCCAAGTCCCTACGGGCCCTGTTCTGCATTGCTTGGAGATCACTTCATGTCAGCTAGTCATAGCCCTTTTGTGGGTATTACCTCAAACCAAAGGACCATATACATCTAGCACAGAGCAGCAAACTGCCACCTCACCGTGTCTGACCCAGAGACTCCAGGTTCTAACCCAGAACCTTGGGGCTCTGGGAATACGCAACTTTGCTGGGTTAGCTGGGGGACCACCGTGTTGTAAAGGGGCAGAGCAAAGAGGCTCTCCCCATCAGTTCTGACACATTGGCTACAGTGCTCTATACAGCTCTTGCCACACCATTTCTGAGTACCCTTGCCTCTTCCTGAAGTTACACTTTCTTCAGTCTACCCAGGCACTCCTGGATAGCCTGGAGAAATTGGGGCTTCATCTGGATACTAGAGCTGATGGGTGAAAACACAGAAACTCTGGGTCAAAACCAGTGGGGTGTCACCTCTAGACCCAGACTTTTTTGAGCCACTGAGTGCCGATTGGGTAACAGTCTTTTTTCTGGGTCTGAAACAAGAACCTCTCAGTATTGACTGACATTTCGTTTCTCGATTTACTGATTTTCTGCTTACTGGGATCCCATTTACCGGATTTCAAATCCTGAGAGGTAATACTGTCACAATACCACATTTCTTGCACTCCATTTTCCCTTGTACTTCTTTGTCACTCATTGACTGGTACGCAGATTACTTTACTAATCTGCAATCCAGTTGCAGATTGGTCAAAGCAAAAGAAGAAAAACAATTCTGACTAGAGTGGAGGTTAAGGGGCACTGGGGGGGAACTTAAGAGGTGAAGCCCGTAGCTTGGGATTCATCTTCGATACTCACCTCTCCTTCAAACCTTACATCGACTCTGTTGCCAAGTCCTGTCGTTTTGCCCTCTAACATTGCTCGGATTTGCCCCTTTCTCTCCGTCTCCTCAGTCAAAACCCTTGTTCATGCTATGGTCATCTCCCGCCTTGACTACTGCAACCTCCTCCTTGTTGGCCTCCCCCGCTCTCCTCTGTTCCCCCTTATCTCCATCCGCTGCTAGGGTAATTCACTTGGCCTGTCGCTTCAACCACGTGCAGCCTCTCCTCACTTCACTGGCTTCCCTCCCACAACACATCCTTCACAAACTCCTGGTATTTACTTACAAAGCCCTTCACAGCCTGGCTCCCCCTTACCTCTCAGCCCTTATCTCCTTACACACTCCTGCGTGCACTCTCCGCGCCTCCTCTGCCCCCCCCCTCGCTCTCCCTCGTCTCCCCTGCTCACCTAACCGCCATCGTCCCTTCTCCCTCACTGCCCCCCAATCCTGGAACTCCCTCCCTGCCCACATCCGCCTTGCCTCCTCCCTCCGCTCCTTCAAAGCCCTCCTCGAAACCCACCTCTTCCTCGCCGCCTTTCCCAACGCTTGCTAGAACTTTCCTCTCAACATTTACTGTCTGCCCTCCCCCTGACTGCAACCAAGCCAAGCACGTGAACCTGAGACTTTGCATCCACTTGAACGTTTTGTCCCTTGTCTCTCCCTATGTCCCCTCTCCTTGTCTCCCCACTCCGAGTCTTTTAAATTGTGAGCCGTAGGCAGGGACTGTGTCCATCTCATTGTTCTGTAAAGTGCCAGGTACACAGCTGGTGCTATACAAGTGCTAATAAAATAAAATAAAATAAATAATAATAATAATAATAATAATACTTACACAATGATTAGCTCAGAAATATGGAAACAACAAACCCAGAAGTAAAATGGTACCCTCAGCAATGCGGTGAGCAGTAAATGAACGGTACAAACAAACAATAAGTGGAAAGTCAGTAAATTGGGATGGTATCTAACGGTACTGCAAAAATCGAAAAATGGCATCAGTATTGGGAAATGGTCAGGAAATCGATCCCGGTTCCTGATATGGTGAAATTTCTCACGAGCAGTAATACAGCTGCTCATTTCACCCCTACTTTTTTCTTATCTGCTAACCAAATCTATACTGAGGGCACTGCTTAAATGTTGCAAAGGGTTAAAAGCCAGCAGCAATGATTACGAAATGTGCTTCATTAACATTCAATTGGTGATTTTAGCAAGCGAGTGGGGATAAAGTTTTCACATATAACAAATGAACACAACTTTAAAACCTCACAACAACCCTGTGAGGTAGGTTAGGCTGAGAGAATATTGTGACTGGCCCAAAGTCACCCAGTGAGTTTCTGACTAAGGCGAGACTTGAACTGGGGTCCCCCCCTACCGTCCAACCCAAGAACTGTGTATTTAGCTATTACACCACACTGGCTCTCTACTGAATGACTGAACCAAAATATCGAAATGACCGAACCAAAATGATATAAACCTAAGAAACAAATATGTAAATATTGTATGCCGAAGCAAAGATTCTTCAGATATTTTGCAGATATTCTGAATAGGCAAAGAATCTTGCACTTGGAAGACCAGGATCCAATCCTGTCTTAGGCATGATCTCACTGGGTGGCCTTGGGTTAGTCGCTATCTCTCAGCCTCAGTTCCCTATCTGTAAAATGGAAATATATGTATCTCTGTCTCTCCTTATGTTCTCTTCCCCCTTGTCTCCCCTTACTTGCCCATTCTAGATTGTAAGACCCTTGGTGTAGGGACATACTTGAATTACTACTTTTCAGAGCTAGGCATGCTGCTGGTAATATACAAATGCTTAATAATGATAATACTAAAGAATATGGAATGAGCAGATCTTCCACGTTCTCCCCAACAGAAGATGGGACAGTAAGAGATATCACCTGAACTACTCTGTCTGACTCCAAATGGGCAGTCGTCATATGAAAAAATGGGTAAGCTTTGGCCTCTGGCCATTGTCCTCACAATACTGGCTCAATGCAGGTATATCAGCTCTTTTAGGTTTGTTTATGTTTTTCCCAAGGTATGTGCTTCTGAACTGACAGAATGTTGGTTTGTTGGTAGTTGAAATTTGTATGATGTACATTGTTAATAAGATTTATACAATAAATAAAAGGTTTTAAAAAAAGAGAGAGAACATGAAAAAAACGAGCAGAGACTGCAAAGGAACGTCGACTCTTTATATGCCTAGTGTAAACTTTTCTACAGCAACTAGCACCAGAGAATTTAAGAGCTAGGCAGACCATGAAGAACTGCAGGGCCTTGTCCACAGTAAATGTCGGTGTCACTTTTGTTCATCTTTCCTTTGCCATCATGCCAGCCATAAGTTCTCAGAAGGCTTGAGGCATCTGACGTCCTGAGACTAAAGCCTGCTATGCTGACTGGTGTATTGTCTTGGTATTTCATTGGGTGTAGAACTGAAACTGGTATCCACTCTGTTACCTGGCCGGCTATTGCAGTATCTGCTGATATCTGGCATCCGTCGAATACGAATACCATCTGGTGGATAGCCAGCTAACCGGATTACTGCGTGTGCGTGTGTGAAACTAACGACAGCATTGCAATTTTTGGATAAATCTAAAATGATTAATACATAACTTCTGCATGTCATGATTAAAAACAAAATTTACAGTTCCCTTTTCAACAGTAACATATTATCATTCCCTCCCGTAGGATCTACCAATACAACTGTTTGTGTAAATGCACTTTTGCTTGGGCATTACTACCTCTCACTAGATTTAGGGTATTTTCAGATGTGACGGGGCGGCTTCGCCCCGTCCCGAAAACAACCCAGAGATTCCCCGCTGGGATCACCCAGGCACGGCAAACAGACATGCCGGGGATCCTGGCGGGGAATCAGGGAGGGGGCGGGGCCACGTGGTGCTATGTGCGGCCGCACGGCCCCGCCCCTCCATGCTGCCTCGCCGCCCGCCCTCTGGGGAGACGGGCGGACGGCAAGGTTAATGCTGGCGCAGCGTCTGTCCGAGTTCACCACGGCCCGGAATCCCGGTCGGGATTCCGGGCCGTGATAGCTGACCAGATGTTACTTTTTATTGATGCCCGCCTGGAATCACTTTCACCACGCTTCAGCCGATTTTCGCGCCGGTTGCCCGGGAAGCGTGGTTGAAATTGACCCCATGTGGGTATTCAGCGTGGCGAACATCTGGCAGCCGCTGAACAGACGTGCAGGGCACAGTGACCACATGTAGGTATTCAGCGTGGTTCACTGTGATCTCGTCACGTCTGAAAACACCCCATGCTGAACAGACGTGCAGGGCACAGTGACCACATGTAGGTATTCAGCGTGGTTCACTGTGATCTCGTCACGTCTGAAAACACCCTAGATTTAGACAGATAAACCAACTGACATTGCAAACTATTTATTGATTTTTAAAACCTATATGCTGCCCCCTCCTGCCTCAGGCATCTTGGGGCAGCTCACAACATTTTAAAACATAGTAAAATATACAACAAACAATTAAAACAATAAATTAAAACCCATCCCTTCCCGCCCTAACCCTAACTAAGGTTAAACATCCATAGGTAAAAATATAGACATTGGAAAGGGGCATGTGTATTATTACTATGTTCGCTGGTTGATGCAATCTAAATCTGGTTTGATGTTATTTCTTCACAGGAACTAATGCAACTGATTGTTGGGAAATGCTCTGTCAGGCTCTTCTCCAGTAATAATACTCCTACACGTCAAGGTGGAATTTTAAAACCCCTTGAGGTTAGATCAACAATTCTCTCTGCCACCCACATTTAAATTGGCATATACCTCAATCCAGCAGTAGGCCTTGCTCCTGCATCTGCTGTGTCTGAGTGTAGCTGAACTGAAGTGAAGGCTCTGGTGAGGAAATGCAGCCATGTACTGTCAACTGTGGGATCAGGACACTAATAGACCTAATCTATAGATTCTTTTGGGTAGGGAGCATGTACACCTACGAGGGCGCATACAAATAGAAAAATGGTTGGGTCTGGCGGGACAGGAGGGGCACCCACCCTGCTCACAGGCCTGATTGGGGCCCACTGACTTGGCCTATCCTTGAAGACTTCAGTCCTGGCCCTGAAGGCTGGTCTGCTCCTATGCTTACAAGGAGATCTGAAACACTGGGCTAGGTCATCATGACAGCTCTGCCACTCCACATCACCAGTTCAAGGCCTGGTCTACTTCTGTTAGTCAATCCAAAGCTTCTCACCCCCTGATCCTCCCAGGTTGGGGTTAGGGGGCTGAAACCTCTGGGACAAAGGAAGGGTGGGGAATTCCTGCCCCTGGCACAAAAATGCACACTGCAACACTGCAGGCAAGTGCTTGAAGGTAACCACCAAGTTACTTCCGCATTCAGAGTTCAATAGGAAGCCTATGCAATGATTTGCTACGGATACAGCTGCTGGCATGCTGTGGCTCCTGTCTGTATGCTTATTAACATTGTTTCATTTTATCCCTGTGTTTCCCCCCATCTGTCCGCTGCATCTACCTGCTGTCCCTTGCTTTTTACTTGGAGGACAAAAACAGTCTTAGATAGGGCTGAAATGAGATTTTGCCCAAATGGGAAATCTTGCTGAAATCCCAGTTCTGGATACCATCTCAGTCGAATTGGGAACCTCTCAGTACTCAACAATGTCTCGACTGATTTCTTGATTTACTGACTTTCCGCCTACCAAGATCCCATTTACTGCTTTGCTGTCCATTTCAAATCCTGAGATATAATACCAACGCAATACCGCATTTCTTGCACTCTACTTTCCCTTGAACTTCCTTGTCACTCATTGGCTGGTATGCAGATTCCTTTACTAATCTGCAATCCAGTTGCAGATTGGTCAAAGCAAGGGGAACAACACAGAACAACAATTCTGATTGGAATCACTGGAGTGGAGGCTAAGGGGCACTGTGGGGGCAGAGGGGAGGCTAAGGGGTCAGCTGCACTGTGATTGGCTCAGAAATGTGGACTTAACAAACCCAGAAGTAAAACAGTATCCTCAGCAATGTGGTAAGTAGTGCTGAATCGATCACTCACAGCAAAAGCTGTTTCTGTCAGAAACAGACCATTTGCCTGTGGCTTGTGTCACGAGGAAACTTACTGGCTTTTTTCCTATCGTTGCTAGTTCCCATTTGTTAATTGTAAAAGATGGAAAAGTAAAGTAATACGAAAAGTAAGACATAAAAGTCAAAGCAAATAAAAGACATAAAAGTGTCAGATAAGTGACGTAAAAATGTCAGAAATTGACAAAAATTCCAGAAAATTACAGGCATCGATATCGATGATAGTGGAAGCGCAGAATCAATGGAGACTGGCAAACTACCGACGAATAGTCGCAAGCACTCCTGGAAGATAGGTATTTCCCGATGGTTCAGGAAGGCTTGTTCTTGCCTCAGCTCTAGAGGTAAATGAACGGTATGCTGTAAACGGTAAGTGGAAAGTTGGTATCTCAGGACACTATCACATGGTATTGTGAGAATAAAACAAATCTCATCAGTATCGGGTAGAACAGGTGTCTGTGTTAGCAGTTCTCAAATAATGAAATGCTGCCGTAAAGGCAAAGAACAATTGTTCTTCCTTGCTAGTGTGAAAAGACAAGAGGCAAAGAGATCTCAAGCTAAAAGAAGGCAGTCTTGGTTTAAACCTCAGGAGACAATTACCGACTAGAAGAACAGTCAGGCAATGGGACAAGCTGCCTAGAGAAGATGTGAATTATCTTGATTTGGAGGTTTTTAAGAAGGTGCTGGGCTGGGATGGTTGAGGTATGGCAAATGCTCTTGGTTGTGCACGGGGCAGGTCTAGAGTGAGTGGGGCTGCTGGTTAGTCTCAAATGTAAGAGATGCAGACAAAGGAGTTCAGAATGATTCTTTTATTGGACCAACTCCTGTTGGTGAGAGTATGGCAAGCTTTCTGAAAGAAGTTGGTCCAATAAAAATATATCATCCGAACTACTTTGTCTCCATTTCTTCCAGGTCTATGATTCTTTCAAGTTGCCCTCATGAGTGGCCAGCTTCAAGCACTGAGAAGGGAGGCAATGCCATTTAGCTTGATTATCAAGAACAACGTCTTAGCAGTGAGATGTTTTGGGCTGTGGAACACCCTCCCTTTGGGAATTAGCGGGAAAAGTTTCATCACTCGGGGATATTAATAACAGACTGGCCAAAACATTGGGAAAATGTACTATAGAGGATAATCTTGCGATGGCAGGGAAATGGACTGGATGATCTAATAGTTCTTATCCACCTCTAACTCTTTACGAGTCAGTGATTCAGTCTAAATGGCTCTCATGGTCCACTTGTTAGTTTAGTCGCTAATGCAGAGATGTAGCTGACGCAATGTCCCTGCTGAACTGCCCACTGCCACCTTAACAGACAAGATTCTATTTAGAAGCAATTCTGCTAATGTAGCATGTTTTAAGAGCTAAGATATTTTTGCTTTCCTCGTTTGCCTCTTATCCCTGGGGTTTTTTTTTGCTGGTCATTATGCTGTGTATGATTTTTGAAGGGGGTTCTTGAGTTAATGAGGAACCTGATAAAAAAAACACATGTGTTTAAGCTAGTGAGAATAATTCCAGTAGATTAAACCACAGGTTTGCAAACTGTGGCTTGGGACTCTATATGAAAATATTCTTTCTGTGCATGGGGCAGGAAGCATAATGACTCTGGATATACCTTACATGCTGTTGTTGCTGTCTGGGGTCAGGAAATTGTAGTTAAGTCTCAAAGGGAGGTCTCACAGGCAAAATCTTGTGAACCACTGGACTCTAAATCACTGTTTCCCAAACTATTAGTCAAAGACCTGCCAAGTGGGGTCAAACCATATGCAGATAAAGTTGGAGTAAAGGTGAAACAAATAGTAGATTAGTTATTTGCAAATCTTATAACTCTCTGAATATCCAAACAATATGTACAACTGAAATGGATATTTGCACACCTTGCTGGCATTGACCTACAAAGCCCTAAACAACGTGGGCCCAACATATCAGGAAGTCTGCCTCCTCCCTCATCTCCCACCCTGACATCCAAGGTCAGCAAGTTTCCTATTGCATGTACCACCTGCCTGTCAAGTTCACACAGTGAATAACAGTTTGTATCCCCTTCATTGGACCTGAATCCAAGTGAGTGAATTCATTGGACATGATATTCACCATGAATATTCGTTTCAGCTCTGGTTCATATTCCCAGCTTAAAATTTTATGTCTTCCTTGTTGGGGCTGAGACAAGAACAAGTGTTCACATTCTGAAGGGAAATGCTGACCTTTCACAGGTTCTTGTGAGTGTCTGTCGGTACTTTGTCAGCTTCCGGTGATTCCATGCTTCCACCATTTTTTCATCAATTTTATCACTTTCTGGGACTTTTTGTCACTTTCCGGGAATTTTAAGACAGACGTACAGCAGTTTTACAGCACTTTTATGTCAATTTCCAGAACTTCCCCGGCATTACTTCATCTCCACAGCCCCTACTGGTGCATACAGGACACACCCGGGGCTTGGGACTGGCCCATAGCAGCCCCGTTCAACTTGGGAATATAACAAAAAAGGGCAAAAACGGGAAAAGCCAGTAAAGTTTCTGTGTCGTGTGAATCTTGGTGCCCTGTTTCTGATGGAAACAGCACTCCCTGAGATTTCTTGTTTCAGGCCTATTCCTTGCTATCTGAGGTCACAGGTTTGTATTTAAGTCTCAAAATGGGATCATGCAGGTACAAAGTTTCAGAACCGTTGCCTTCCATGAACAAGAATGCGCTCTCTATGGATGTTATCACACGCCCAGGGAAGTTGGAATTGCTCCATAGGGCCCCATGCAGCAGCCACCCGACGGGACAGTGCAGAGAGTCCTGGTTTCAGGGTCCACAGGCAGCCACCATGCAGCCCTGCAACCTGGCACACCCAACATACAGGCAGGACCCCCAGGATTTCACTGCGGCAGCAGCAGGATCAGCCTCCAGAGGAGGCTGCCACCTGTCAGCTGTTGGGAGTGGCGGTGTGTGTGCATGCCCTGTTGGCTCGGCCATCAGCTGTTGGAATGGACCCAAGGGAAGAGGAGGAGGAGGATCAGTCCTCATCTGTGCGAATAGCTATTTTAGCTTGGGATACTGGGGCTGCTCCTCCGAGTCCCCTCTGCTGCCTTGGCTGCTGCTCCTCCTCTCCGGGGTCCGCTCCAACAGTTGATGGGCAGGTAGTTGGGATGCATCCCCCTTACCCTCCAACAGCTAACAGACAGCTGGTGGCAGCTTCCTCCAGAGGCCCAATCCCTGATGGCACCATGGCCTTGTCCATGGTGCTGGCAGACCTGTATGCGGCTGGAGCTGTTGGGGGCCTTTGATATGGGAGGAGCTCCGTGGGAGCCCCTTGGACTGAGTTAACCCACCTGGTGTGTTCTGCATTTCTGGGGAGGATGCCATGCGGAGCTGCCCTGGCCCAACTTGGGGCAAACTTCTAGCAGTCATCATTCAGAAAGGCAGGTGGATCTGGGCCAAAATGGGGCCAATGTGGGGCCCCCTTCCCTGTGATAACACCCTCTGTAGACACAGATATGTAGGGATTCTTTTCAAAAGGTGCTGGTTGCTCTTTAGGAAAGCTGACTCTCCCTCAGATCACAACATCAACCCTTCTGTCTCACATGGTGTCCCTTGAGGGAGCAGGAAAACATTCATAGAGAAGGGAAATTATGCACCATAACCACATGACCAAAGAAGAAGGCATTCGATTGTAGGAGAAAATTGCCAACAAATAATCCTAAGGGTTTCAATAATTCAATAGCAGCATCAGGGGGGGAAAAATGCTTGATACACAGCCAAGCTCCTTAAATAAAAAGGTAGTGTTTATAGCAATCAACTTTGTTTGACATATTTCCCACAAATCCTTTCATCATGAGTGGTACTCCCCCTCCCTCTCCAGACCTCTTTTATGGTTGGCTGTAATTCAGATTCTCTGTGCAAATCATTTGAGTCATTCATTCAACCTTCCAGACTGGGACCTCTTTAAAAATGGGTGCATTTTTACCAGTATTTATAAGGTCTGGTGAGGAAAATTTAGGGGAAAATTGAAAATAAACTCTCCAATGAATGCTATGAACCAATGTGAGCAGCTAACAATTACTACTATAGTATTTCTCTTATTATAACTAGATATTGTTCGGAACTAAAAGGACATAAGTTGGTTTTGACAGCCAAGTAAATACTACAAATAATTTCATTTCCCCCCAAACTTTCCTTTCCCCCTCTGACCGGCCCTGCACAGAACACTCTCCCACCCCACCCCCGCACTGTCAGTTTCCAAAAAATTTTTCCATCTCTATACAGCAGACAATTCATCTGTGGAACTCAGTGTCACAAGATATAGTTTACAAGCAATTTAAATCTATATTGTATGGATAATGAAAAGAAGGATGGTCTAGTAGTTTTCCATATAACCTGGAGTAAATCAATCAGGAGTAGATTTAGCATTTAGGTATGTAACTGTCTTTGGGAATCAGTGGAAATTAAACACTTAGGTAACATTTTCTTTTAAAATACATTGTAGTCTCTTCCCCCCCTCCCCCCCCCAAATGCTGGGTTCAGGGAAATTGGGGCCATGTGCAAAAGAGTGGTGTGCCCCCCCCCCCCAGCAAAGGAATTTCTGATGGACACACACTGACTTGCTCCTTAGAAAAAGAAAAACATGACTGTAATTAATTTTTGACTAGTTAAACGTAACACATCGCCAGCACTCCCTGGATTACAGACCGTGTGGGAATGAATGTTACGGATACATTGTTACTTCTAGTTTACTCATGGACCCCACCTGTTGGGGTCTCGCTTCTGAACTGTTGAAGGCCATCCATTAGTCTGAGGTACCCATGTTTGAAGCTCTGTAGGCATACCAGTGCTTTTCCCACTCATGTCAGGCCCGGTGATCGTTAACCAGAGGACCTCTGGCCTAGGCCTGATGCTGGTTAACACGAGGTTGGTTGCAAATAAGTCAACCATGGTCCGGGACTTAATCCTGAATCCAGGCGGCTGACCTCGCATGTATGACAGAGACCCGGCTGGACACTAAGTTGGGGCCTACATTGACTGACCTTGTTCCAGCCGGGTACTCCGTTCAGCATCAGCTGTGGTCGAAGGGCAGTGTAGCCATAGTTTTTAAGGAGACTTGGTCTGTGAGGAGATATCCTGTGCAATCATCATGGGAATCAAGGACCTCCACCTGGTGTTTGATTTGGCTGGAGACACAGCGGGGTTGCTGCTGGTATACTACTGTGCACCTACCTGTATGGCGGTGTCCCTGTCTGCTCTGGCCGAGCTAATGTTGGAGGTGGTCTTGCAATCCCCTAAGTCTGTGGTCTCGGGGGACTTCAACATCCACGTTGATGCCAGCCTCGAAGGTGAAGGGCGCAAGTTCATGGCCGCCATGACAACCATAGGCCTGTCTCAGGTAGTTGTCGGCCTGACCCATGTGGGGGGACATAATCTAGATATGATATTTTGCACAGGCCTTGAGACAGGGGATCAGTTGGTGGGGGTGGTATCAGCAGTGTCCTTCTCATGAACGGATCATTGTCTCCTCCAGGCCAGTATCCTGGTGCATGTCAGTCCTTAGAAGGGTCCGGAGCCAGTTCAGTTGGTTCGTCCCTGGAGACTTATGGAACCAGGGAGTTTCCGGAATGCTCTGGGGGATATAACCCCTGGTTTTGATGACCGCTTGCTCGATGACCTCATGATGCTCTGGAATTCTGTGCTGCCTGAGACCATCGACCGTACAGCTCCTAGGCATCCACTTCCGAATCACCGACATGGCAGGTCCCCATGGTATACAGAGGACCTGCGGTGGATGAAGTGGGAAGGGCAGCGGTTGGAACAACGGTGGCACCGTTCTTGTACTGAAGTGGACCGACTGCGCCAGAGTCGGATTGCATACCTATGCCGTGGTTGTGTGGGCAGCAAAGAAGGATTTCTTTGCTTCCCTCATAGTGTCCACAAAGTCACGTCCGGCGGAGCTTTACCAGGTGGTGAGGGGGCTGGTCAGTCTGGCCTCCCTCCGCCTGGAATCAGAACCATCTGGAGCTCGCTGTGACTTGTTTGCAGACTTTTGCGGATAAAATTGCTCAAATTCATCATGGTTTTGACGCCACATTTTCTACAGCAAGTGAGTCTGAGGTAATCAACGCCCCATCCTGTCCTGTTTTATGGGCTCAATTCCAGTGTGTATCATCCTCTGATGTGGAGGATGTCCTTGGGGCTGTTCGGGCCACTTATTGTGAACTGGACCCATGCCCGTCCTGACTGGTCGAGACCAGCCGGAGACGTTGGGGCTGTTGCTGATGCCCTTAGGGAGGGCAGAGTGCCAAGTTGCCTCAAGGAGGTGGTGGTACGGCCTCTGTTCCAAAAATCATCACTTGATGTTGATGCCCTTGCCAGCTATCGTGCAGTCTTTAACCGTCCCTTTTTAGGGAAGGTTATTGAGCGGGCAGAGGCCTATCAGCTTCAGGGGCATCTGGACCGGATCAGTTTTCTAGACCCCTCACAGTCTGGCTTTCATCTGGGTTATGGCACTGAGACTGCACTTGTGGCCTTGGTCAATGACCTCTCCCATGAGTTGGACCAGGGCCGTTCGACCCTGTTGATCCTATCAGACCTCTTGGCTGCATTTGATACCGTTGACCACGAGTTGCTGGTGACTCGGCTGTGGCACTGAGCTGGATTGGGTGGTACCATTCTTGAATGGTTCTACTCTTTCCTGGCCAGGAGAACTCAACGTGTGGTGCTGGGGGATTGTTCATCTTCTCCCCGGGTCCTCGCAGGGTTCCATCTTATCCCCTCTCCTGTTCAAGATGTACATGCAGCCTTTGGGAGAGGTTGTCAGAGGGTTCGGCATATGGTGTCATCAATATGCTGATGACACCCAACTGTACCTCTCTTTTTCAGCTGACTCAGGCCCAGCAGTCTCAGTGCTCACCTGGTATTTGTCAGGTGTGGGGGACTGGATGAGGGAGAGCCGCCTGAAGTTGAATCCTGACAAGATGGAGGTGATGCTTTTGAAGGGTGCCAGGGGAGTGGTGGCCCCCATCATAGATGGGGTCCACCCTCTGCTGGTACCCCAGGTCTGTAGTCTGGGGGTGCTCCTGGACCCACAGCTTTGGCTGGATGTCCAGGTGGCAGCTGTGGTGAAGGGCACATTTCTCCAATTAGATCTGGTGTGACGGCTTAAGCTGTATGTCTCCGATGTGGACCTGGCTGCTATCATCCATGCTTTTATCACCTCAAGATTAGATTACTGTAATGCGCTCTACGTGGGGCTACCTCTGGTGATGGTTTGGAAACTGCAGCGGGTGCAGAATGTGGCGGCCCGGCTCCTTAGGGGGATGGTGTAATGTGCTCATCATGAGCACGTTACACTGGTGTTCAGTTCTCTGCATTGGTTGCCAATAGTTTTCCAGGCCCAATTCAAGGTGTTGGCATTGACCTTTAAAGCCCTAAATGGCTTGGGCTCCACCTATCTGCGGGATCGCCTCAAAAGAGAAAGAAAATGTGAATCATTATTCTGGATCAACCCCTGTGGTCGGCCGGGGGCACCCTCCTTGAGGTCCCCCGGGTGGCAACGATGAGGAGGGCGTTCTCAGTAGCCACACAGCAGCTGTGGACCTCCCAGCAGAGGTCCGCCTGGCCCCAGACCTCCCCTCTTCCCTATGACATTGTAAGACCTGGCTGTTCCGCTGGGCCTTGGGTGAGGGAGACGGGTGAGGGTGGGGGGTTGGGATGAGTATGGGGGGATACTTTCATTGTTTTTGTTTTTAGCTTTACTATTGTTTGTGTTAATGTTTTTAAGTTGTTGCATTTTAAAATGTTGTGAGCCACCTCAAGCTGTGAAGGCAGGAGGGGGCGGCAAAAAAAATCTAAATAAATAAATGTCATTTCAAGTTCATTCAACACATAGGGCCCTGAGCCGTCAGACAGCTTGCTCTGGCCTGGACCTGGCCTTGCCTCTCTCCATAGGTGACTGGTAACTGTTGATAGTCGGGAGGGTTGGGGTGCTGAGGAGTTCTATAATACTTCCAAAAATTGGGAGGGGGTATGTGCGTCCCCGCAAAACTGCCCCACAAGCTGCCTATGCCTCTCTCTCTCTCTCAGACTTGGGTCCTCAACTGTCAAAAAGGGATTACAGCACTTCCCTACCTCATGGGGGGAATAATGTGAAGTTCCATCCATGGGCCAGATCCAGGAACTGGAAGGAAGAAGTCAAAAGAAAAACAGCTACAGGTCAGCTATGGCCCACGGCCAGAGGTTCCCTGCCTCTGTGCTAGATGCCGTACGTATACACAGAATGAGACACAACAATCTATGCCCTGAAAGGCCTCTAACCTAAACACCCGGTAGAGAGCACCCATGAGGATGCATATTGTTCTCCTCCATCGCTGCACCGATTTCCACTTCTTAGCCAAGAGGAAGCCATTCCTCTGTGTGGATGGTTGGGGTGTGGCAGGTCCCGCAGTGGGCTGCACTAGATGACCCTTGATGCACCTTCCAGCCTTGTGACTCTCTAACTCATTAGCAGTTACCCTTGGTTCTTACATGAGTGAGCAGCAATCCCTGTTCCTGGGCTGCTTAATACGCAGAACTGATCTTAGATTGGCAGGGTCTAGGGTGGGGGTGAGTGGTGGGGAAGCCGAGGGGTGCTCGAACGGAGGGGCTGAGGGTAGGGGCGTTATTGGGGGTGAGGGTGGTGATAGGAAGTACTTGCCCTGGGAGACTCAAGAATGTGTGGTACTGGTGGTGGAAGCAGCCATTTCCAAATCTCCTGGGGCCACGGCCCCAGGTCCTGTAGGGAAAAGGTCCCCACAAAAATGCCCTGGGCAGGGGAGTGGATCCTGGGATGGGTGGGGGCCTGAGCAAGTGGCAGCTGCAGTGGTGTGACGCTTTGCCACACACACACACCCCTCTCCTGTCAGTGCCGTCTCCCCTATTGCGTCCATCCTCCTCTACCCACAAGTNGGCCGGGGGCACCCTCCTTGAGGTCCCCCGGGTGGCAACGATGAGGAGGGCGTTCTCAGTAGCCACACAGCAGCTGTGGACCTCCCAGCAGAGGTCTGCCTGGCCCCAGACCTCCCCTCTTCCCTATGACATTGTAAGACCTGGCTGTTCCGCTGGGCCTTGGGTGAGGGAGACGGGTGAGGGTGGGGGGTTGGGATGAGTATGGGGGGATACTTTCATTGTTTTTGTTTTTAGCTTTACTATTGTTTGTGTTAATGTTTTTAAGTTGTTGCATTTTAAAATGTTGTGAGCCACCTCAAGCTGTGAAGGCAGGAGGGGGAGGCAAAAAAATCTAAATAAATAAATGTCATTTCAAGTTCATTCAACACATAGGGCCCTGAGCCGTCAGACAGCTTGCTCTGGCCTGGACCTGGCCTTGCCTCTCTCCATAGGTGACTGGTAACTGTTGATAGTCGGGAGGGGTGGGGTGCTGAGGAGTTCTATAACACTTCCAAAAATTGGGAGGGGGTATGTGCGTCCCCGCAAAACTGCCCCACAAGCTGCCTATGCCTCTCTCTCTCTCTCAGACTTGGGTCCTCAACTGTCAAAAAGGGATTACAGCACTTCCCTACCTCATGGGGGGAATAATGTGAAGTTCCATCCATGGGCCAGATCCAGGAACTGGAAGGAAGAAGTCAAAAGAAAAACAGCTACAGGTCAGCTATGGCCCACGGCCAGAGGTTCCCTGCCTCTGTGCTAGATGCCGTACGTATACACAGAATGAGACACAACAATCTATGCCCTGAAAGGCCTCTAACCTAAACACCCGGTAGAGAGCACCCATGAGGATGCATATTGTTCTCCTCCATCGCTGCACCGATTTCCACTTCTTAGCCAAGAGGAAGCCATTCCTCTGTGTGGATGGTTGGGGTGTGGCAGGTCCCGCAGTGGGCTGCACTAGATGACCCTTGATGCACCTTCCAGCCTTGTGACTCTCTAACTCATTAGCAGTTACCCTTGGTTCTTACATGAGTGAGCAGCAATCCCTGTTCCTGGGCTGCTTAATACGCAGAACTGATCTTAGATTGGCAGGGTCTAGGGTGGGGGTGAGTGGTGGGGAAGCCGAGGGGTGCTCGAACGGAGGGGCTGAGGGTAGGGGCGTTATTGGGGGTGAGGGTGGTGATAGGAAGTACTTGCCCTGGGAGACTCAAGAATGTGTGGTACTGGTGGTGGAAGCAGCCATTTCCAAATCTCCTGAGGCCACGGCCCCAGGTCCTGTAGGGAAAAGGTCCCCACAAAAATGCCCTGGGCAGGGGAGTGGATCCTGGGATGGGTGGGGGCCTGAGCAAGTGGCAGCTGCAGTGGTGTGACGCTTTGCCACACACACACACCCTTCTCCTGCCAGTGCCGTCTCCCCTATTGCGTCCATCCTCCTCTACCCACAAGTTCCCATTCCCTCCTCCCAGAAGCCTCAACTGGAGCCATAGGGGCCCCGTGCTGCAGCAGGTCTCCACACGAGGTGGGAGAGCAGGCCACTCCTTCGCAGTGGGGGCAGTGCTGTTACCCCCTCTCCCCGTCCCTCTCCATCTGAGTTCTGCTGGGTTGCTGAGATTCCGGAAGGTGGAAAGGGGGCACTTCCAGGAGAGAGGGTCTTGTGTGGGGTCTTGTTCTGGCTCCCACATCCCATCCTGGCCTCTCCATCCCAGGCCATGCTCCCACCTTAAGCCCCACCTTTCCTAGAGCTGTCCATGCCCGGGGCAAGCACTTCACCATCTTATTTCCTCCTTTAAATCATACCAGCCTGTCATCAAAATGCAAAGTGACAAAATTGGCATTTTAACATCATCATCAATGTGGTGGGTTTTTTTAAAAAAAAAACAAAACCCAACAATCCGCATTCTCTGTCAGATCAAATAGAGCCTTCCCCCCTACTGAGCCAGAACTGGAAATGGGATAATGCAATATTTTTTTTAAAAAAGGAAGGAAGAGAGAGAGGGGGAAGAACCACCCCCACCACCCCCGTTCTGCAACCTTTTTTTTTCTCCCTTCCTGCTACTCGGGTGCTTGTCTTTAATGAGCAGCTCCAAATGACAGCTTTAATCACTGCCTCTGGCCACTGAAAGAGGACGCTAATGATAGGAAAGAACAGAGGGCCATTTGCATCAATCAGCTCCAGTCTAAATCACTTTTTATGATAATGCACCGAAGCGAAGAAGAACGTCTCTGATGTCTCCTGCATGATGATGTACCACGGTGCTGTCTCTTCAGCTCAGACCCCCACATAAATCTCTTAAAGATGCGCACACAACCCCACCCTGAGCTGCCAGCGCTGGCCCCTCATTTTCTACACCATTAATGATCTACCACCAGGGTAGAGTCAGGAGAGGTTAAGCAATCAGTTCATTCGGTTCTCGCTTTCTGTGGGGAATGCCCACTGCTTAAAAAGAGAAAGAAAAGCAAAAAAAAAACCACAGAGAAAAATGTGCCCAATCCCTCTAATAAATATTATTCAGGATCAGCCTATTCTAATCTTGCAAGCTGGTCGTTGTCACAAAACGTGATCAGAGAATCATCAGGCCAGATTCTTCAAGGAGCTGAGTAGCTTCAATCAATGGCAAGGGAACACGCTCAGCATCCTGCAGGATTAGACCCCTTATTCAGAGTACGCGAGAGTACATGTTCATAGTAGGGCTGAAACGGCAAGCCGCCGCGGTAGCTGTTTCCGACGGAAAGAGCTCTTCCACAATGCGCCGCACGGTGCGATAGACACATTCATTCTGCTACTTTTGTCTGCGATCTTCCGCAATTTCCACTGGCACTTTCCGACATACGGTCACGGTGCAAAAGTAGCAGAACAATGTTTCCATTTGGCTCTTTTTTAGATTATTCCAACACTTTCCGATAATTCCGATGCCGCAAAGCAAAGAATTAGCGAAATGCTGGAGGAAAAGCTGCGGAAAGTCGCGGGAAATTCCAAATTGGTGGAATGAAATATCGGCGCAGAAAAAGGAGTTGCCGCTTTAGCCCTAGGTCACAGTCCTGTATAGGCAGATAATGCCCACTTGGGATCTGAACCTACGGAGCATTTATCATGACACTACTCTCATTGACTTGAATAGATTTTTTTGTATAAAGGTTTCTCAGGCGAGTCAGGGGTTTACAGGACTGGATGGCTCTGGCAAGAGCCCTGCACACTGAATTCAGCCTGACAGGACCCAAGAGATCCTGTTGGGCTTGGTTCAGGAACCCTCCTGGCCCAAGCACCTCTGCTAGGGCATTCCATGAGCGTGGAGCTATGCAAGAAAAGGGGCAGGGCTAACAAGTTCTTTCACAAGGAGATACTGGGCTACATGTAGACTACAGGTCTAACAAATATGTAAAAGTAAAGGGTAAACATGTATGTAATGTAAAAGCTGAGAGCTGGAAACTCACTTCATGCAATGGAGAAAGACAAAGATATGCCAAATGTGGATTCAGAAAAGCCTTTCTGCAAGAGCCAGACAGAAACATTGAGTTGCAAATGAACCTTTTCCTGCGGACGTGACTAGGAGCACAGAGTCCCCCCCAGGCGGGAAAGTGGAACAAAGAACTTTGAAGATATAAAGGTGGGAGATCTGTGCTATCAAGAGACAATCGGATTTCATTCAACCTCTGACTCAGTGGGTCTCAGATCGCAGCTTGGGGGGCAGAAGCCTGCCAGCCAGTCTGCTGAAGCAATGGACTGAGAGAAGGAACTTTGCTTTCTGACTAACTTAAGGACTGGTGTCCAGCCTTGCCACATCTGGCTGAGAAGGAACTTTCTGTAGGGTAAGATTTTAACTAGGGACTTACTCAGTACAGATTAAAATGTGTTAGGTATTTTTGTTTTATTAGCTACTCTGTGTTCAAACTATCTTTGCTTATGTAATCAATACACTTTCTTCTTTACTAAGAAGTGCTTTCTGTTGGCTTACATTGGGGAACACGGTCTGAGAAACTTGAGCCCTCAAGCTCTTGCGAACCCAGAGAGAGAAAGAGTCTAAGAATGGGAAGTCTCTGGAACTTGGGTGATAAAAGGGTTGCCCCTTTGCAGGACTGGATCAGCCAGAGAGAGAACTGATTCAGGTGGGCTGCAAGTGAGGGAAACTGAGTCACCTAACCCAGAAATGTGGGGTAGCGGACATCAACCCCGTAACAAGTTCCCCCACCTCTTTCTTGAGGTGCCCTTCCCCCTGGAGAGCAATGTGACACATCGTGGCACTGCGTAGGGGCTGAGCTACACTGTTACAGTTGAGACTCAAGCACAGAGGAGCCCAGCTGAGTTAGAACTGGGCTTGGACCTGATTTTGAAGCCCAAACAGGGCTCTAGTACAGCCTTTTCAGAGTGAATATGTTAGCTTTTCTTGCTGGGTCATTATCCAAAAAGCTTCATTTTGTCAAAGGGTGAAAACAAATGAGATGTTAGCTCACTGGAGCCATGTTTGGTCTGTGGAGCCCCCACACAGCCACCACGCACATGTTTGGTGTGTCCAGTCTAACAAACAGTGGTGGAAAATTGAGGAAAAGTGCAAGAAATAAATTCTTAAAAAGTCCCGGAAACTCACAAAAAGTCCCAGAAATGGATTAAAATGACCCTCTGATGTGTCTTTCTTCTGCTTTCTTTTTCCTTTTCATTTTTTTGAGTGCTTCAAAGAAGCAAAAGTAAACAGTCAAAGCACCAGTGAGAGCGAGGTCAGAGAGCTTGCTCACTCGTCAGACCGCTCTAAACAGTGCAGCCAGAAAACTGTGGACCTGTATGCAGGCAGAGGTTGAACACACTAATAAGATGGGAGGTGGCCACATGAGCGCACATTAGCCCACATGGCAGGCTTCACATTCTCTGAAATCCCACCATGAGTGGGGGCTCCGTGCAGGTGGGTGGCTGGTGGGGATGAACATCTGGAAACCACCCAACAACCCCCACCCCCTCGTGTCACAGCCTGGTTGCTTGGGTGAAGGGTTCAGCATTTCCCTTTTCTGCCTGGTGGTCATGGGCCTTGCCTGTCCAGCTTCCTGATTGGCTCCCAGCTGTATATAAAGCATGGTGGGAGCAACAGGAAGCTGGCGGAGCATCTGTTGCTGTCTCTCTGTTACTCTTGCTCTGGCCTGCACTCCTGGATCCTCTATCCTGCACTGTATGAGGTTGTGTCTTTCTCTGTAGTAGTTTGTAGTTTGTCTCTCTTGTCCGTGGCTCACTCCTCTGGGTTTTATGGCTGTTAGATCTTTGTCATTGTTTGGCCAACCTCCCCTGCTATTAGTTCTGAGATTCTGTTGCTTTTCTGTTCTTGTTACACTTGTCCCTGTGTTTCCTGTAGGTGCTGCCTGCCATCTTGGTATTCCCTTCCTCTGTGACCTTGGTAAGTCCTTGCTTCCTCCCCCCCCCGCCCCAATGTGTCCTTGTTTATTCATGTGCTCTCCTCTTCCCCACACCCTCTACTCATCCAGCTCTAGCTTAATTCTGCCCTTTATCTCGTCTCCCTTGCCTCCTCCAGCTTGGTGTCCACCTGGTCTGTGTTTTTGCCCCCTTAGTGACTCACAGTGGCTGTCTTGCTAGCCTGGTGTCTTTCCTTATCGCCCATGGACTCCTGCTCAGTTGTGCATCCCTTTCCCCACAGTCTGTGTTTACCCAGCAGTTTCAAGACTTGATCCCTTGCCCCTCTCTCATCTTGCTGAGCCCTGTGGTCCTGCTCTCCTGTACCTTCTTCTCCTGTGCCCTTCTGGATCCCTCTCCATTCCTGTATGACTCGTCCTCCTGGCTTCATATGCTCTCTGGTTCCCAGCTCCCTTTCCTTGACCTCAATGTTGAGCCATAAGCTCTCTCAGGCTGGATTCCTTGGCTCTTGTGCTGAGCATCAAGTCTCCCTGATATCAGCGATCAGCTGAGACGTTTCCTTTACCTAACTGTTACCTTTCCTATCCCTATCTCAGCTCTTCCTTTCCCGAGCACCAACCTCTGGATCCTAACAGGCTAACTTCACAGCTTGCCTTGACCTTAGCCAGGAGCTTGTCTGGTAGGACCTTTTCTCAAGCACGTTGGGCCACAACGCTGGCTTCTTGATTGGCTCTTGCCTGAATATAAGTCATCCAGTAGAAACAGAATACTGGACAGAACAACAGTGCTACCAGTCTTGTCCTGCCTGACACTGTGTCTGCCCTGTCTGCTTGACCTTGAACCTTAAACATGTCCTATCCTGTTCCAGTTTGTGCCGTTACTGAGCCTGTTCCCCATCTGCATCCATCTCTGTGCCTGCATCCTAAGCTGAAAGGGGTACCTGTAAAAACGGAACCTGTCTAGTGCTCAATAAGTTACACACATTACCGAGTTACTGTTTTTCCATTTTGTGCTATTTTGCAAAGTTACCAGTTTATTGGTTTTCCATCCATTTTGACTCATTGTTCCATGGCCCCTCTTGTTGTGTGTATGTGCAACGATGATGATGAAATGTGGAAATTTGGACAGACACTGAAATGGTAATATGGCAAGTCAGTACATGTCGGTAAAATGGAAAGTTGGTTCTCAGGAATGTTAATGTTTGGTATTTTGGGTGGCTGGTGGTTACACATCTCGATATGTGAGTAGGCCTACTGAAAGTCAGTGGTACCTCTTGGTGAAAGGGTGGAGAATCTGGCCCTTTCTGGTCCAAGACAAAGACCACTAAAATCAGCAGAGAGATTCTCGTTATCTTCAAATGGGGGCAGGATCAACCCTTAGCGAAGGCAAACAAAAGAGAGTGAATGCACCAGCTGTAGCCCACTTGGGTTGTTTTTTAATGGCTTCCCTTAGTGGCCTTTTCCCACCCATTTTATTATACTAAACTTCAAAAGCTGCATTTGATCTGGTGGTGTGTTTTTCACTGTCCACCAGGAGTTCATTTAAGCCGAGCGATGTAGCAAACACTGTCCGTTAGGTTAATTTTCATTTCAGCTGCTCAACATACATTATTGTTGCATTGCTCGGCTTAAGTGAACTCCTGGTGGATACAGTCAAAAACATACCAGCAGATCAAATGTACCCTTTGAAGTCTAGTATAATGAAACATCTTTTCTTTTTCCCTTCTCTTTTAAAAAAAAAAAAAAAAAAAAGCAGAGAATGCTTTTAAAAAGCTTAAAATACCCACACAGCATATTTCAGTTTTTCAGCCTGTATTTAGCAAGTACTAATAAGCAAGGGTCTGAACCTCTGCAACCCTTACTCGTGTAAGAACCCCTATTATAACTGAAAAGAAAATGCATACAACAAAGTCCTTTCTGCACTGTTCGGTTTAAACGAACTCCTGGCGGCCGATGGAATCACGCTACCAGATCAAATGCACCTTTTGAAGTTTATTATAATGAAATGAAGAAAGCAGATGAAGTTGATAAGGCCAGGCTACAGAACCAGGCTCTGCGAACGAGCAGAAACATTCACAGTGCAAACCAAGTAACATGCTGAAATTCACCTGGTTACAAACTTCATTTAAAAATAATAATAATAATAAAAAAATAATAACGTAAAAACTTAATCACATATTTCCCCCCAGGAGGTTACTCAGTCTCACCCACAGAGCCATTATTAGCATGCATCACCCGTGCCCACACACAGAAGTAGCTTCGGCTTGGAGATGAAGTGAATTGGTAGAAACACATGTTGATATTTATACAGTGGTAGAACTGAAGCAGGTGGCAGATTTATTACTTACTGATATTATTTGCTTTTTCGGATAGCCCACAGCATATCTGAGTAATAACGGAATACCTGATCTTTACGGAGATTTCATCTTGGTTATTTCGGTCAGATGATTTCAGGTTTTTGGTCATGCTGGTTTTTTGGCGATGTCATTTCTGGCAATTGCATATGCACAATAGTGCTAATGTTGCTGACATTATGCAACTGGAATGCCAAAACTGAAACAACCAAATTGAAAAACCCAAATAACCAAAAGTATATACCCAACAGAGTGGAAAAGTATAGCAGTTATTATCTGTCTCACCATTTCTGGTTCTGGCTGGTTAACTTTAATGGATTTACCCATTTTCTTAAACATTAATTTCTGCTCTATACATTAATACCTTCTCTGAAATGAATAGCAGGTTCTGCATTTGCAAATAATTATATGCATTTTCAGACAGACATTCAAATATCAAAACAAATATTTGCACCAAAACAAATATTTGTATTCATTGAAAGACCTGCTTTTCTGGTCACTTTTGTTCAGATGTTCGGTTTTTCAACCGGATGTTTGATGAAATATCCAACATGAAATGACCAAGAAATCTGGAACGCACACCCTAAAAGCCCAGAGTGAAAATCCTAAAGATGTGGGCATAAATAATGTTTTGTACCCACTTTGTCAGGCTTGAATCAAAGTGGATAAATTTGACAAATATAGTATTTGCAGTTTATACTGGTTTTGGCTCTACTCTGTGAGAGTCATGCATGCCTCTCACATCCAACAAACACAAACAGCTCAGACCTGTAGAAGGGTGAGCACTCTAGCTTGATCCACAGAACCACTTAAGTATGTGCTTAATGTTGAGAATGACAGCGGACCCATTGACTTTGATGGGGCTACACATACACTTCAAGTTGAGTATCTGCTTAAGTGCCTTGCTTGATCCCACTAGAGATCTAAGCATCTTCTAAGATCAAGACCTTAAGTCCTAATATCATCACTGATGCAGTTCCTCACAAGTGTCTCTCCCCCCTCCTGCAAGTACATGCATACTTACAATGAACTCATACCCATAGCAAACATCAGGCAGCTTGTGATGAAGACATTAATCCAGATGGTTTCTTTTATTGGACCAATGTTTGATGGTGGGAGCATGCAAGCTTTTGGGCCACACAGAGCCCTTCCTCAGACATGTGGCCCAATCAAAGTTGGTCCAGTAAAAGCTCATCGGAACTATTTTTGGTAAAAACAGATGAGACTTTGGCCTGCTGTGGCCTGGGCCCTGCCGGCACATGTAAATACGTACTGCCAGATGCTGGCCTGGGATTGCCCTGGGGAGTGTTGGTGGCTAGCCTGAACTGTGACCTACGGACAATCTCTCAGATCACAGCCCGGGCTAAGGGCTGCCCATGCAGGCCAAAGCGGGACATAGAGGGCTAGCATGTATGTTCCAGCGCGGCATACCTGCTCTCAGTTGTGGGACGCCATGATGAGCCAAGATGGCTGTGCCTCATTGGCTGCCAAGGCTGGCTGCCATGGTGACGGATGGGTTACTGGGAGCAGGGCCTGAGCGGGGCCAGCTGTCTGCATGCTTTTTGTGCTCCCCGCCCTACCCGGGCCAGGTGGGCAGCTGAATGGCTCCCCGGCTACAGGCACATCAGTTCAGTGCCATGACCCGGAGAGGGGCGGCCACTGTTCCTCGCCCCGTTCCGGGCCAGCGAGCTGCAATGGCAGTGGCAGGTCTGTTTCTCCTCTTCGTCTCCATCTCTTATATTTAGGATCAACATGGCGACTGCCCCCTCTCCCTAGGTCATGTTTCAAGTGAGAGATAGAGACAAAGTAGTTCAGATGGTCTCTTTTATTGGACCCAGTGAAGTTGGTCAGATTATGCAAATTTTCAAACCCACTAGGGCCCTTCCTCGACTGCGTAATGAGTCAGAGCATGCCTTCCTGAAACATGTACAAAGTTTTTAGACTACCAGACTTGCAACAGTTCCAAGCTAATTATCTGTGAGGCTCCTGCTGGTTATTCACTACTTTGCCCCTTTTTCTGTATCACTCTATCACAAAGATTCCTTTTCAGACAAAGTAATGAGGGTCTAAACAGCCTCTCTGCAACCCACATCCCCTCCTGAGAAAGGAATAAAAACAAGACACTTTATGTACACCGTTATTCTTGCGTCTCTCACAAATACCAGTTTCCTTGTTTGGAAATCTCCCACAGCTGTTAGTTTGCTTTGAACATAATACCGCTGGACTTCTGATGGATAGCGTAGTTCAACATATACTTGGAGGGTTTTTCCACATTGTTTTAACTTACAGCCAATCACCCAGTATGAAGCTAGCCTGCCATCTATGGATGGGGAGGCGAGGAGATTCAGAATAACTGGCGAAATGTTATGCATGATATTTACTCTAAAGGGTCTAAAAGAACTTCATTTCTTACCGCTACAAGACCATTTAAAATGGCCAGAAAATGCAGCCCCCTCAAACACAGGTCTCCATCCTTTATTAATAATTATTCTTTGTGAACAATATCAGACCACACAGTGCCTATAAGAATAGTGCAGTATTTTCAGTCTCTTTAACAAAATGTATTTTATTTATTCGTTAATTTAAACACATAACCCCATCCTTCCCCATAGTCTCTGGGTGCGTTAGAACATAAACATAGATACAAATCCCCTAGAAGCGCCCACCTCAGCCCCAGTTGGAAGGCAGCTAATCTCTGCTGTCTTCCCACCGGAACAGAGGATCATTTCAGACATGACGATACCGTGGGTAGCCATGCTTTGACTTGCGTGGCCACCTGTGATCCCATCGCTTTTGAAAAGGCCCGCCAAATGTTTCCCCGGGCCAGACCCGTGCTTTGCACAGGACATTGCGGTTTTTAGCTTGGGATGTGGTCAAGGCCTATCGCTGAGGCACACCCTGGGCTAAGCACTGCCACGGCCTGTGCAACTCAACTCTGGACCAGGGTAGAGTGGGCCATCCAATTTGATGGCCCGCTCTACCTGACCCCAGTCTGGAGCTGTTCTGGGTGGGTGCAGCGACCTCATAGGCCCCCATGCCCCCCCATCAGGGAGGAGGGTAGGTTGCGCTCAGCAGTGCAGGGGCAGGCCGTGTGGACCCACGTCTGCACATTGCCCTGCCCTCTCCCCACTCTGGGTCGCTGAAATCCTACCCGGGGTGAGAGCCCTCACCCTAAGCAGGATCAAGCTGTGATGGCGCGGTGCAGCGGCACGTCTGAAAAGGCCCTAAGTTATCATACAGGGCTAAGGTTACCACCGCCCTGTCAACCTTCACTCAGAGGGGGCGGGCCCACATCAGTGTGGGAGGGGCAAAGGTCTATCATGGGTTTCCAAAGGGGCTAAAATTCCTAGATTCCTAAATTCATAATAAGGCACCTCAATAAGTGGCCTTAATAAGTTTTCTTCTGAGAAAATCTCATTTCATCAGTACTGCTGCTCTGGTAAACTCAGAACCAGTATGGATGTGCATAACTTAAAATGGCTGCATTTGGAGCCAACTCTGGGAATTCAGGTCAGCTTCATATTTCATCTGTACTAGTTCACCCAGTCCTCTTATTCTGTGCCTAAATTAAATCCATTAAAGCTAATGCCGGAGCGTGTGATTATGAAAGGAAAGATTCTTCTAAAAAAGAAATTAGAGTAATGACTAGCAGAAAACATCTGTTTCCAAACGACGTGCTTTTTGATCCAAAACTGTTTGCAATGCAAAAAGCAAGGAGTTTGGGAATCCATCTGACAACCAGATCTTCATTTTGACAGGATTAAGGGTCAGCACGGAGGAGGTGGGGGTGGGATTTCCTGTAATGCCAGGGCATTTACTTCGAATAAAAACATACTTAACGTTAAAACCTTGAGAGCCAGAATCACAACTCCAGCCTTAAATTTCCCGCTTGATGTAAAATTATGCTGTGCCAATTAAGCTCGCAGGCAAGTTTTATGGGCCATTTGCAGATACCTGAAAGTTTCCTGCACTGACACAAGGCATGAAACAGTTTTAACCCTTTGGGTTCTACAAGGATGCACATGCTTTTATACAAGAGGCTAAAAACTGCCTGCCTGCGAGCCCAGTGTAGTGACTGGTTGAGCTGCTGTGATGTCACAGAACATTCAGGAGCATACCGACTGCGCTGAGGGAAAGAGAACTTTGAGAATCATTCTAAGTGCTTGCCAGAGAGGAAAAGAGAATAGGTCGATAGGTATTGGTCACATGGCATACACAGACTCCCCAGCAGCAGCTGTGACAACTTCAAGCACCCTGATGCTCTGGTCAGGCACACACATGCATGGGTGCCCCTAATGGCCCACATGAAGATGTTCTGGTGGCAGCCACCTCCGAAAGCATGACATTGCCTGCTTTGGTGGGAATTCAGGATTTTAAAAGCGGAGTTTGGAAGTATGGTCAAAGAAGTATTTAATCCATACATTTCTGTACTTGCCCATTTAAGAGACCTCTCCGCCTGCTTTCTCGGACAACAAATACACAGAAGTTAATCTGCTGCACAGCACAGGTATCATGTTACTCATGTTTGCAGCTTGGTTAGATTTCCCAAATTCTTCTTATGATGGGATTTCGTTAGAGGCCAGAGAGACCTCTTTCATCTCTGCTCAGTGAGAATGGTTCGACCTTTCCTTTGTTCAACCTGCAGCTGTTACCCAAGTATCTTAAGATCAGTCCGTGACAACGGGCTCTATTGTGAGGTCATACCCAAAGGTTATTGGAAGCTAGGCTGGTGTCAAATGCTGCTGCTGCTTGTTACTGTCATTTCAACAGAAGCCCTATTAGTTTAGGGCTCTGAAACCTACATTGACATCTGACAAGTTTCCTGGTGGAATTTAAGTTTTTGTCCTGACCTGAATGGGTTGGGTCCTGACTAGCGTGAAAGGTCTTTGTCTTGGCAGGAGCATGAGAAGTTTTGATTGGTGCACCTTAAGAACATAAGTAGTGCCATACTGAGTCAGACCAATGGTCCATCTAGCCCAGCATCCTGTCTCCGACACTGGCCAGTCATAATGACTTGGGAGAAGCACCCAACAGGTCACAATGTGGGATCCATTCCCTGTTGTTTTCCCCCAGCTCCAGTCATGTTCCCTGATCTTGTCTGGCTAATAGCTGCTAATGGACCTATCTTCCAGAAACTTCTCCAAACCTCTTTTACACTCAGCTATAGTACTGGCCCTTACCACAGCCTCTGGCAGTAGATTCCGCAACCCAATTATACGCTGAGTGAAAAAATATTTTATTTTATTTGTTTTAAACCTGCCACCCATGAGTTTCATGGAGTGTCCCCTAGTTTTAGTACTAGCTGAGAGGGTAAATAACTGTTCCTTGTTTATTAGTTCCACCCCACTCATGATTTTATAGACCTCTATCATATCTCCTCTGTCGTCTCTTCTCCAAGCTCAAGCCCCAGCCTACCAAGCCTCTCCTCATATGGAAGCCCTTCCATGTCCTTGATCATTTTTGTTGCCCTACTCCACACCTTTTGTAGTTCAGCTACGTCTCTTTTGAGAAGGGGTGACCAGAACTGCACACAATATTCAAGGTGCGGTTGCACCATCGATTTATATAGAGGCATTATGACATCCTCCATTTTATTTTCTATCCCCTTCTGAATTCCTAACATTATGTTTGCTTTTTTGAATGCTGCCGCACACTGCGCTGTGGATTTCATTGTATTGTCCACAACCACTCCCAGATCCTTTTCCTGAGTGGTAACACCTTCTTGGGCCAATGGCCGTGCATTAGTCACTGTGATACACACTTTAGTTTCTCATAAGAACGTAAGTAGTGCCATACTGAGTCAGACCAATGGTCCATCAAGTACAGCATCCTGTCCTCTGACAGTGGCCAATCTTGATCACATGGGAGAAGAACCAACCGTCACAGTGGGCAATCCATTCCCTGTCATTCACGCCCAGCTCCCGACAGTAAGTTCATCCCATGAGCTACTTGGTTAATAGCCATTAATGGACCTACTCTCTAAGAAGTTAATTGAGTCCTTTTTTAAACCCAGCTACACTACTGCCCTTGACAATGTCCTCTGGCAACAAATTCCATAAGTTAATTATGCGTTGAGTAAAAAAGTACTTTCTATTATTTGTTTTAAATCTGCCGGCAGCTAGTTTCATGGAGTGTCCCCCTAGTTCTAGTACTATTTTTGCTACTGGCCTGCACAACATTCTCCCTCATCGATCAGAGTCTGATCTTCTTAACCTAGTCCTCAGCTTGGAACTAGCGGAGAAACAAATAGGAATTTTGCTTTTTACTATTCACGTTTCCAGATAGCCATCTAAATATCTGAATAATATCTGCAACTGAAACAGATATTTGCATATTTGCTTTTTCGGTTATTTCATTTTGGCTATTTCGGTTACTCCAGTTTTGATATTGTGGTTATTCCACTTCAGTTATTTTGTTACTTCATCTTGGCTGTGGCCCATGTGCAAAAGTGCCAAAATGAAGTAACCATTGTAGCTAAAACGAAAGTATCGAAACAGATCTCCCACAAAGGAGGAGACGATTAAGGTTCATATCTGCTTTGCTGGAACCAAACTGAATAGGGCAAATTTGCTGAATACAAAATTTGCATTGGTTGTTTGTTTCATTTCTACCTGCAACAAGGTCTAGCTATGCTGCAATCCTCAAACCACTTCTTCTGGAGTAGTCTCATTGAATTCAATAAGACTACTATGAAGGAAGTGGTTGAGAAATGTGGGAGGGTTGAAGAATTTCAGGTGGTTTGGTTTTGGTGACCTCAT
Organism: Sphenodon punctatus; assembly: GCA_003113815.1. Lineage (NCBI taxonomy): Eukaryota > Metazoa > Chordata > Lepidosauria > Sphenodontia > Sphenodontidae > Sphenodon > Sphenodon punctatus. The sequence goes on from QEPC01007512.1 coordinate 15,444,833, forward strand.
TTATCAAAAAGAAGCGCCAGACTGGGTCAGACCAATGGTCCACCTAGCCAAGCATCCTGTCTCTGACAGCGGCAGCTTCGGTTGCTTCAGGGAAGTGCACAATAGGTCAAAATCAAATGATACGCTTCCTGCTATTCACTTCCATCTCACACAGTCAGGTTTAGTCCCCTGGATAACTTGGTTAATAGCCATTTATGGCCCTATCCTCTTAAGTATCAATTTATTTATTTTTAATCCATTTTGCTATTGGCCTGCACAACATTTTCTTTATTACCCATTTTTTTTATTACTCTGGGTATCTTTCATAGGGGTATAATGAACTAAGCCTGGTATATTTTGCATGAAGGATATTTATGCTTGGTGTGTTTTAAATATGTGCACCATTTCCAAATATTAAGAAAGAACTCTATGCATTCAATCAAATCAAACAAACAAAAGATGGTAGCTGCATCTTGGGAGCAGGCCATAATGGATCATATGCAGAATTTTACAACCCCCACCCCTTCCCGCGGGTCTCTTTCCTGGATTGTCCTTTATAATTACCTGAGCTCTGTGTACTCATATCCTCACCACTTGGACCAGCCAACCATCATTCTTGATGTAACCAAGCCAAGCACGTGCACCTGGGACCTGACATCTTCGTGAATGTTACAGCCCTTGTCTCTCCCTCTGTTCCCCTTCCTTCGTCTGCCCCCTCCCTCTTCTGTCTCTCAGACTAAGTCCTAGGGCAGGGACCATGTCTATTCCATTACTTTGTAAAGCGCCAGGTACATTGCTGGCACTATATAAATGCGTGCTAATAATAATAATGATTAACAGACATTTTGCCTCAACATCCCCTCAAATAACGTATCAAAAACAGTGGGTAAAAACAAATGAGCAGGTGGCTCGGCGGCTCCCTGACGCAGCCCGGGGTGGAAAACCGCAGCTGCCATTCTCTGGGTCACCGAACGGCATGAAACAAACATGCCTGCTGTTGGGAGAGCTGTCCTGCCACCAGCATGACCAGGGGTGGGGGGCTGGGGGGGAGGGGAGGGGAGGCAGAAGACTGCAACCAATGTGCAGGCAGCTGGCCCCACCCCTGCCCCTGCCCCCAGTGTCTTTGGGGCTGAACAAATGTGTGGCATTGGCCCATGTGGGTGACCTTTGGTCCAGGATTATCGCCTGGGACTGGGCCCAGGGCCTACCTGCTCTGGGGCAGAAGCAGGTCCACATCTGGCAGCGCATGAATGCCGGGACACAGAGGGCCAGCGACATGCCTGTTAACACACAGTGTCAACCTCCAAGTGGCATGACAAAGCCAGTTAACAAATCATCTTGTTAACTATTTAAGAGGAAACATCATCCCACTGATTCACCCGGATCACCTGTTGCTGATCGCTCTTGAATTCAGACAGAGGCAAGCCACGACAGTACCAGATGACATCAATGGAACATTGTTACCGCAATGGAACACCCATAGCTCAGAAGCAAAACAAACACGAATTCATAGTATCTTGAGACTTGGAACCACACGGGAGTGGAGGGCAATTTTAGACTAAGAATAAAAACATTCCACGATTGATCCCTAACAAACCAGCCTAGCGAACAACATCAACATCTTCTCCCTTGAGAGGGAGAGCTGAAAAAAGACTCTCTAAAACACATGTGTTTTCTGTTCTCCACATTTTCCATGTACTGTGGCCATCTAGCTCTTTGGGCTCTCTACTGCGTACACTTAGGACCGACATAATGCTCTGTGATACATTACACACTTCGGAAAAAATAGCAAGGGTGTCAGGAAAAAATAAAAATCATTCATACGTGTATATGCACATCCTTATCATGTATGCACAGAACAGATCTACATGGATCAGAAGGGGAATCATCCCCTTTCTTGGCAGAAACATACATAGTGGGAAGGAAGGGAGTTTATTCTAGATTTTAACTTTCATTTTGTAGCAGAGACAGTAATCAAGAGACTACTCTACGACACTCCATCTACTGCCTTTCACTCAGGGTCCCCCTTCTGCTCTGCAAGCAAGCTAAGCATGTGTATATGTGACTTCTCAGTCTTGGAATCTGTCTCTCCTTATGTTTCTTAGCCAGCAAGGTCACACGAGCAAGCAGGTATTAACTATAACCAAGCTGAGCAGATGAGTATATGACTTCTTCATCTTACAAATCTAACTCTGTCTTTCCCTATGCTCCCCTCTTTCTCCTCACTTGTCTGCTTTAGATTGTAAGCCGCTTAATGCAAGGATTTGTCTCTAATTAAGGATTGTTCACTACCGAGAACATTGCTGTACATAATAACAGGTACCTATGTTCGGCCTAGGACAACAGAACAGGACAGGACTAGTGGCATTTCCTCCATGTGAACATGGGTTCCTGCTTAACACCACCACACATCTAAAGAACAACTACAAAATTATAAACTCCAATAAATTAAAGGCCAACATATAAACTACAAGGTAAGGTATTATATACCAGACCGATACTATCATATATTTTTTCCTTCTGCTTACAGCTAAATGAGCCAAAATTGGTAAAGGTTTTAGAATTGCAGTATTAGGGGGGATACAACAGAATATCCTAATTTGTGGGTTTTAGTGAAATAAACCTTTCTTCTCAAGATGATCTTTTATTGACTGGTATAATTGTTATTTAAAGAGATAATGGGGAAGAGCCTCTACTTCCCCAGAGATGTGTATCATAAGCTATGGGAAAATACTCGCAGAGGATCATCTACTCCAACGCCCAAATGTCTCCTGGGTTAGCGACCTGATACCCGCTTGCTGACTGATCAGTCAAGCAAGGAAAATGCTCTGGTCCAGAAACAGTCTGTAGATTTCAGGTCTATACAGAAGTCTTGTGCTGCAGGTATGGAAAAGCAGCAGGTGCTAATGGGCTGAGCACAGGATTAGGAGCCAGGAGTTCCTGAGCACTAGTTCATTGACGTTGACTCTCTGTGCTCTAAGGGCAGAGGATCCCAAACTGTAGGTCAGGACCCCCAAGTGGGGTCACAGCACCTGCAGAGGAAGGGTTACCTGACCATACCCCCCCCCCTTTAAAAGAGGATGCTTATGAGAAATACATGGTGCAGGGCTTCACTGGAAACAATGCTACCCTGCAGCATGTATTTTCCATACGTGACCTCTTTTAAATGGGAGATATGGTAACCCCATGCATAGGGGCATCACGATTCCAACTGATATTCGACAGACTTTGCATGCCTTTGTTGCTGTTGGGGGGGGGGGGAGCACGGGATTATATAGTATCAAAACAGGGCTGCACAGGTAGAATGCTTGGGAACCATTGCACTAGAGAAAGATCCTTAATCTCTCATTTTCAATTGATCCATTTGTAAAGCAGGGATAATAATGTTTCTATAAAGAGTTAGTGAGACATGTGCTAGCACATTTCAACTGTTGCCAAGGTGCCCATACATTCTTTAGATGCCCGTCTTCTAGTGTCCTGCTGTATCTAGGTTTGCATGCAGCCTATAGCCTAGCCAAGTCGGGTTAAAACTGCGTTTGTAACTGCATATGTAAAAAGCAGAAAATGAGACATTACAAGTTATATTTACCTCTATGACCCTTAATGATTTAACGACCACCATTTTGTATAGCAGGAGTGGGGAACCTTAGGCCCAGGAGTCAAATGTGGCTCACGGCTAATCCCTGGATCCAGTTTCTACCCCCAAGCAATGGAAAGACTGAACTCAGGGTTAAGGAGCCGAGAGGAAGGCATGCACACAAGGACAGGGGACAGATCCAGCACACACATCCATGACTTGGAACCTCCTCTTCCTAAGCACACCCTTAAGATCTCCTGTCCCCAGCTTCTATGCAGACCTTGGAGTTTGTACTAATTTTCTAAGTGGCCCCTGGGAGCAAAAAGGCCATGTTGCATAGCATCTTTCTTGCAGCAAATCAAGAATCATAGTAGCTAGAAAGGATTCACTTTGACACATAGGCATATGGGAACTGTCCATAAAATAATTCACACGAGAACGGGTAGCAAAGTGGTGACTTTCCCACTGGTTGAAATGCAACATCACGGTGGTCAGTTCTTGTTCCCAACTTTTCCATGTCTGTGCTTGAAAACTAAAAAGATATTCCACACATATAATAAATGGGGTTCCACATTGCTAGTTTTAAAATGTGCGGGTGGTAGGGAGGGATGTGCAATTTTTGTAGGATTACCATACCTCCCCTTGAAAAGAGGATGTTTATGAAAAATACAGGGTGGAGGGCTGCATCGGTTCCAGTGCAGCTCTGCAACATACGGTTTTTCATAAGCGCCCTCTTTTCAAGGGGAGATATGGTAATCCTAGATTTGTGTGGCATAGTTTTTTGGAGGGGAGAGATGAAGTAAGAGTCCGTGACAGACTGTGACAAGGGGTGGGGTGGGAGATGACGAAAGAAAGTGACACATACTTTACGGCCATCCCCATACAAAAGACTTGCTTTGACCTGCAAGTGTATTTGGGGTGAAACATTGCAACGCTGTAACACCAAAGAACAGGACTTCTTGACACACTTGTTGCTAGGAGAAAGGGAAAGTCCTCCAGCTTTACACTTGGTGTGGTAATATGAAAAAAGAGGCACTATAATTTGAGGACGTAATTGTCTCTCCCCCTCTATTTGGCAATAGAATTAGCTAGGGTGACTTGGGGGGGGGGGGGGGGAAGGAGGAGAATGAGACACACATAATGAAAGGTTAAATGACTACTCAAAATCTACACTCGGAGCATGTTTTGTATGAGAACAATTCTTTGATGAAGGAGTGCAGTTTTCTACCCGGCATTAAAGCAACCCACACTGAGATCTTATTCTTCAGGGACATAATAGAGAAGGGAAGGGAGCCCTGCCACCTTGATATAGATTATATATAATTAGAGATTTAATCCTGAAGAAATCACACACCCACCTACGCGCTGCAGACTCTTCCCAGAAACTTGACCATCTCTCTCAGCAATCAATGCTTATGGCTTAACTGCTCAAAAGGAAGAGCTTTTTTTCAGAATACAGCCCTGAAAACCAAATCCTTTTGCAATCTGGGATCTTTGGGGGTAACTAGTATTGACGGACATGAAAACAAATGAGTTAGAGCAACAATTCAACTGTTGCCGCAATCCTCGTCCATGAAAGCCAATGGGAGTTTTGCCATTGACTTCAACGGCTTCACAGCATTGCAGCCTGTGTGCTCAGCCCTCTTGGTTTTATCTGGTTACATAAACATCACAATGAATTAGAATGACAATGAAGCATATGGGGCAAAATCCTTGCTCTGGGTGTTTTGCCGCTGATTGCATCATTGCCAGGATTTCACCAATGTATTGTAAAAGTGACTCTCTTCAATCAAAGGAACATATTAAATTTGGTTTTTCCTGCCACCCACTCTCAACTTGGATGGCTCCACTTTGGTAATCTCCACCAGCGATCCCTCTGCCAGTCTATCACACAAGATGTCAATCAGCGTGATAGACTGGCAGACTACCACTTTAGTGGTACTGGGCTATGACATTTTAATTCCAGTTGGCAATTTGCAAAACTTGCAAAAGTTGTATTTTCCCCAAAGCACCTTTGTTTTGTCCTAGTGCATCGGACCCTGTTTTAATTCTTCTTCCCCCGGTGATGTTATCACACAGAAGAAGAAAAAAAGTACACATAATTATACAAACTCTTAATTAAAACTGAAGAATTTAATGCGTTTTCAACGTTTTTCTATTACCGTCGGTAATTCCACTCAATTAGGACAATAGACTTCCGTTTATTACTGAACTCCTAATTGCTAACCATTTCCTCCGGTTCGTAATTGACAAGTGCTATCGAAGAATGTACTTACAAATATATATTACCATGAAACATACTTCCACCTCCCTCCACCCAGCAGGATAAAGGATTAATGTCCAAACATTGACTTGGACAATATATCCCAGTGCCCTTACCCCTCTCTCAGTGATTTTGTAGATGGGGGAACATTGTCAGTGGTCCGTCGGTTATTCGTATTTGTTTAATAATGGACTCACCCCACAAGCAATCAATATCCCAGGCTGTCACAGCATCCAACGACAATGGTTGCAATAAAAAAAGAAATCCCAGCCAACGTGAGACTCCTGCTATTCTAACAAGCCGGAAAAAGTTACATGTTGGGAAGCAAATGGCAAGCCGGGTCAGCAGGAGCGAGCTTATGGCAAAGAAAAAAGTCAGAGATGCAAAACATTCCCTCTCTCGATCATGGTAGCTCTTGACGGTCAGTAGGCCAGACAAAATCCTACCGCACAAGCCTTTCTTCCCTCACTCTGCACCTTTCCCTCTCTCCTTCGCAGGCATTGCTCTGTGAGCGACACAAGCCAGAGATCTAGGCTGCTCTTTCGGTAATCCCTTGCCACAAAGGTGGTAAAGCTTGTTAACTGTGCTCGCTGATCATCGCCAGAAGTCAAACTTGGAGCCACAAAAAGGTCATCGAGCATTAGGCTTTGGCTTCTACTGTGCAGAGACATCTAAATTCCCATGATAAGACAGTGTGAAACCTGAACTGTTCCTTCGCTTCCTCAACAGCTCAGCATCGCTACACGCTAAGCCCCTACTAAGTCTGCCTTGTGCTAATTTACAGAGCCACAGAGCAGATACACACACACTAAGAGATCTGATAGGCATCCCACTGACTAGACCAGAGCAATCTAACCAAGGGCGCATTGATTCCCATTGATACTGACTATCACTGTCACTTGTAAAACCTTTCCAGAGTTGAGGAGTTTTAATTAGTGAAAATCAGGAGGGAAAAAAATCTTCCAGGGAGCAGACAGTGGGAAAGCATACTGGTTATAGAGAGAGATAAATTCATCAAACAGTAGTGGGAAATGTTAAAGGCAACTGTCAAGGGGTTTGCAAGGTTGGTACAGACCCCTCTCACTCAGAAAAATGAATTTGCGGTCATTTGTCATGTCTTTTAACAGAACCATAAGCACAGGGCAACCAAATGTACAGCGTTCCAGCAGTTGCTGGCTGTGTAGCAAGCTCTATCCAAACTTGACGTCTCACTGAGTCTCTTCCTCAGTTTCCCCCTAATAAAGGGCCCTAAAATTGCAACTCTCCTCAGACAGCAGCTTTATTTTACACTTCTCCAGCGACTGTAGGGCTCCAATGTACGGTTATCATTGCTCTGGGTTTCACGCCGTCTCAGAGTTTTGGCCCATCACCTCTGGCCCTGGTTAAGCTTGTATTTCTCTGGGTTAGCCACGGCCGTGTCAGAAAGGGGTGGAGCCAAGAGGTTCTCCCACCTCCATTGTGATATGGTCCTACCCACTTTGGAGCATCAGGATAAAATTCTGAAGGGGCTGGAAACAGGTGGGAGGAACCCATTTGCCATGCCCTGTTTTGGAATGCTTTTCAGGTCAATCCTTCTGGGCAGGGCCAGACTTAAGCAGGAGTCATGGACCAGGCTCCACAGTCAGAGGCCCGTGGAAAGGCCAGTCCTGGTAGGTTCAGTACAAGTGCTCCTGAGGCCCCAGTATGGGCTAATTCTGCTAGACCCTCTCCCACCTGCTCGTTTCAGTCCCAGGGGTGGCTGCTTCCTATAGGACCCTCACCTACTATGGTCAAGGAGCAGGGCACTACAAGAAGTGGTTAAAGAGGACAGGCTGATGGAGGCCCTGAATTTTATTTTTGCCCTGAGCTCCATGAATTCTAAGGCCGTGCTTTTGGGAAGGTAGCAACCATATTCCAACTTGACACTGGACTCACTTTTACAAATCAAACATATGCTGGTCTCTTAAAGTCTACAAATAAAATCACAGTTCAACTTCAGAGCCCCCCTGTTTTGGGGATTCACCTCCAGGTTGTTCCCTGACATGGAGTTATCGCCGTACTTTCTTCTCACCAGCAATTCTAGGTCTGCGCACAGAGCCGAGAATTTGTGATTTTAGTATTTCTGTTTATTTTCATTCGTATTTTTTGCCCGTGCTCACTGCATTTCCCCCATTGCTGTCAATATGGAAAACACAATAAACGTGGTGCTCTGCGAATGGGTTATTTTAGCACAGAAGTGCGGTGGGGCTCTGCCAGTTTGACAGGCCTATACGGAAAGAAAAATATGGTTAAAACTGATAAGTCTGCTACCCATTTAAAAGAGGGACACTGGTTTGCGGGAGGGGATGTGGAGGTGGTTAGCTTGGGGAGGTAAAAATGGGGCATGGATCAGAGGAGGTCACTGGTTTAGGGAAGGGGTTGCTGGTTTGGGGAAAGAGGAACTTTGTTGCTTTCAGTATTTATTATTTATTATTATTATTATTATTATTATTATTATTATTATTATTATTATTATTATTATTATTATTATTATTATTATTAATGGCATTAGCCAAACCATGATAAAAACAATTCCAAGCTGCTTTCAGTCCCTCCCACCCAACACAGCCTGGGGAGGGACAGGAAGCTAGTCGCCGCAAGCACCGCAGGTAGGCGCGTTTATTTGCCCAGCTGCAGTGCAGAGCTGGCTTCCCCTCCCCCTGTTCCAGCTGCTAGGGCTCAGCTCTCCCCTTTCTCAGCCGGGCAAATAAACGAACCTAGCAGCAGCAGCAGCTTCTTTCAGAGCTCTTCAGCCACCCCTTCTGGCTGCTTCCTGGCTCCTTCCAACAGGGTCTCCCAGACCGACACAGCTGGATGATGTCATCTGGGGGAGATCGTGAGAGGGTTCGGGGTGCGATGTCACCAATACGCTGATGATACTCAGCTGTACCTCTCATTTTCAACTGACCCAGGTTCTGCTGTCTCGTTACTTTCCCAATGTTTGGAGGCCGTGGCGGATTGGATGCGGCAGAGCAGACTGAAGCTCAATCCCGATAAGACGGAGGTGATGGTGGTGGGAAGAGCGAGGGAGGTGCTGGCCCCTCTGATAGGGGGGTCCGCCCTCCTGTAGCCCATCAGGTTCAGGGTGGTTTTGGACTCGGGCCTCCGTCTGGATCGGCAGGTGGAGGCGGTGGCTAAAGCCACCTTTCGCCAGCTGTATCTGGTACGGAGGCTTCGGCCATACATTTCCAGGCCCGACCTGACCACTCTCATTCATGCCTTCATCACCTCAAGGCTAGACTACTGCAACGTGCTCTACGTGGGGCTCCCCTTGTTTCTGGTTTGGAGGCTGCAACTACT
>QEPC01007512.1:15454617-15467247 GCA_003113815.1 Sphenodon punctatus
AGAGACGAGCCCTGGAAGCCCCTCCCACCCAACACAGTCGGTGGGGGAGGGGAAGCCCCAAGGATTTATTCATCCCCCTCCCCTCATGGAATCTCCTGCCCTGCATCTCCCCAGTGCAGGCTGGAAATTCTACACTGGGAGAAGTGGGGCAGGAGATTGCACGGGGAAACGGGGATTCTGTGGGAAATCCGTGAATTTCAGACCCGCATTTGGCTAGGGGGCCCTGACCAACAGCAACAGCTAAAGTTTGCCCCTCATAAAAGATAGTGCTTCATAGGGATGGGAAAATTGGAATTGTATTAATCTGATTCACCTGATTTTCATCAGAATGGAATTAATCCAATCCGCTATTGCAATCCACCCGATTTTCATTGGATCGAATAATTTCAGGGGTGCACTTTCACTCATTTCCCCCTTTCTGCTATTGTAATTTGCTAGGCTCTTCTTTAGCCTATTCATCATTCTAGGATTGTGGTTTAGAATGAGGAATGGCCCACTGAACTGAATAGGTTTGGTTTTCCATTCACTTCAATGGGAAATTTCTCCATTGACGTCAATGGGGAAAAATATGATCCGATTCTGATTTTAATCCAATTCAAATACAATTCAGTTGAATCCAATTCTGATTTTAATCCAATTCTGATTTGCAACCTGCTTTCCCATGCCTAGTACTTTATGCCGTAGTGCTCCTGTCTGCTAAAATTACCCTCTAATTTCCTGATTGGACTACCTTGATACCAAAGAACTGGTATTTTCTGCACTTTGTATTCTCTCCTGGGCCCACTGAGGAGCAGTAAAAACGAACTCACAAGGCACTCTGCTCCCATTGTTCCCAGTTTGCCCCTGGAACAAAAGTTTATGGGAAGGAAGGAAAAGATTTTGCCTTTTTCATTTATTTATTTTTCTTTTTTTTGGCAGGAGGTTCATTTTTCTCCCTTCTGCTCTAGAAGGTTTAAAATAAACCCAACATTATTACATTTGGAATTCAGGCAATTATGTATTCAGCCTTTGTGAGGAGCAAGATTGCTCAGTCCTATTAATCTAGGACTTTAAAGTGATGAGAACGACAGTGAACCAGCGAGCTGTCACTGTGCTTCTGAACTCACCTCTTACATTCCACCACTAATGATCAGGGATGTCCACTCGAAGCAATCAATGTAGGATTCCCCATGACTTGGATTTAGCTAGACTGCTGTGGGGGTGACTGCCTTTCCCATTGTCTTGGGCCACAAGGAAGGACAAAGCTTTTCTCAAGAGATAATCTGCCAGGCTTTGCTGTCCAAGAGTGCAGACAGGATCAGGTCTCAGACAGGGTTGAGCAGAGCCAGAGCACCAGACCGGGGCAATCTGGAGCATGTACTTGAAAGCCAGGTTGAGGATTGAGTCCAGGGATCAGGCTGAGTTGAGTCACACAAAGGAAAAGGGAAAACCAGTAAGATAAGTCAAAGGACAGGCTAGAAAGTCAGAGAGGGTCAATCCAATACAAAGCAGGGCAGGCTGAGGAGCAGATGGGCACAGAGAGCAAAGGCAGGAACACAGACGTGAAGAAGACTGAGCAGTAGATCACAGGACATCTGAGACACTGACCCACCTAACTGCCTCTGGGAGCTAGAAAGCCTTATAAACAAACAGGCAGGAGTCAATCTGGAGGCAGCAGGAAGCATGGAGGGGAGCAACAAGGGCAGAACCACAGTACTCTAGTGGTACTATGGAGTCAGCTGGTGTCTCTAAAGAGCCAGGGCTACTGGTTCAAGTCTTGGGTCCTGACATAATGCTAGACGCTTCCTGTTTGAGGCTGAGAGCTAACTGCTTTTTCCAAATTTGGTTGAAATCAGCCTGCAAGATCACACATGCACACATATGAACGCAGATGTCATAAGCAGAGGTTCCCAAACGATGGATTGTAGGGAATACCACTTAAATGGGGTCATGCTCTCTTTCTTGCTGGCTAGCGCTATGGAATTATATTTCGGTCTCAAAATGGGATCATACAGGCAATTGTTGGAAACCACTGGGTTTTCAAACCATTGGGTTTTCCAAAAAAAGCAAATATTTAGGAAACTACTGCCATAAGCCTTTGTTCCTTAGGAAATCGGACTCCAAATCCATTCTGGCACATTAAAGTAGACAGAGGCCACTTCCTTCCTGAATCAATGCAACCTTCCATTCGGGATGGAGCCGGCGTTATTCTTGTTTCCATATTGCCATTTGCTCATCTCCTGAGAGAGGGAATTATGAAACCAACACCACTCTAAGCCACACTTTCCTCCCATTTCCAGTCAAGCAGAGTTTTCTGCTTTGCTAACTTCTAGTTGCTTGGATCAGTTTCTCCCTGCATTTTTAAAGGTCACCATTTCCACGGTTTTCTTTGGTAGTTGGAGGTGCGATTGCAAAAAAAAGGCTCCCGCCTGCTTTATTCCCTGATTCCCCCCTTAACTGCAGATGTCTCGATAGGGAATGCTCTGAAGGGAATCTGGAGGCATACAGCGTGTTCAACAAATGTTTCAAAGCAGATTCATCATTTTCAGTGAACACAAGCTTTTGACGGATACATAGGAAAGAAGCCCGAATAAGCTCAGATCTGAGAACAGAAGGTTTCTTTCCCCCCTCCTTTCCTAAAGAAAAAGCTCTAGAAATGCCTGCATTTAGTTGGGGGAGAAAGGGAAAAAAGTGTGAGAGAATCAAGAAGAAAGCCAGAAGTAGCACAGAGAGGGAATAACCTTTCATATCAAGCAGCTTTCCCCACTAGACACAGTCCCAGCCCGTGCGCTACCATTTGATGCAAATGCCTGTCAGAAAAGCACCAGTGGATAATAGATAAAAGATAGTCTGTGACATTATGAAAAATGAAAGCTTAAAAAAATGGCTACAACTTCCATGAAGGGAAAAAAAAAGGTGTGTGTGTGTATGTATGTATATATATATATAAAAAAAAATAATAGAGTCTACATCTTTCTCTCGTTCTCTTTTTCCAACAATAGCCCCTATGGTTTATTCAAGAGAGGAACACCACTGCTGTCCACCATTGTTCTAATGACTTACACAAGCTCATCAGTTTTCAGAAGCCTTCCCTGTTGGTTTTTCTTTACCAGGAACATAAGGTCCAAGGATCTATCGCAGCTTGGATTCCTTTCCCCCCCCACCTTGAAACTGGTGCTAGAAATTCAACGGGAGTAGCTCTACACGGCGGTCTCCCTCTGTGCTAAACCACTGTGCAGCACACTTGATTTAACAGACGAATTACACATTCGAGGCAGGGATTTGCAGTGGAGGGAAGAGGCTGATTTTCAGTCAGGTCTTTCTTGATTGGCCCAGCATGTTAGTCTTTCGTTTAATGGGCCAGGACCTAGCGAGAACACCTTGGCCATGCGCCACACACATTTGCTTTCAAGGCTCATCAGAAGCAGACAAAAGAGTTTGATCCTGCTGAGCGGGGGCACAGGGGCTGGGTGGAAGGGGTCTGCTACTATACTTGGCATGGTTGCTAAAACTCCCTAAGCACAGCCCCAGTTACCGGGTGCGCGGTTACGTAAGGGAGCTGAGCCCATAAGTAGCACAATAATCCCTAGGATGTCACTGAAAAAAAAATCACCTGAGTGAGCCAAAGGAGCAGGGCCTGCATGGTTTTAGGAACAAAGGCAGCAATCGCGACAACGGGTATACTGAAATGCCAATATAGTGACAACCGGTATACTGAAAGGTCACAATTGCACGAACAAAGTAAAACCAATTTAACAAAGTTGAGTTCATTTTTCTGGTTGTACTAACTCTCATCAATATTATTTACACTAGACTTCGAAACTGATTTTGTTCTGCTGCAATTGGACCCCAGTGGGTAGGTCACAGAAGTGTACAAGATGTCAGCTATGCTGAGCACACAAAGCATTCTGGGATGTCGCAATGTTAAGAACCACCACAGAGTTCATAGCAGAAGAAGCACTGCACTCTGCAACCGGCAAAGGATTCGCATTATAAGATACTTCAATTTAGAAAACAAAAGGGATTGTTTATTCCTCATTATTGTGAAATACATACTTTCACTCTTACTCCTGAATATCATTGCTTGATGTGTGAACGATATCAAAGTAAAAATGAGCCGAGTTAAGAACTTATTAAACTGATTTAGCTTTTTGTGGAATATTTTAATGTGGGAAAATAAACAATGAGATGAGATCTACTCCATCTAGAGCTGAAATGGGTACCTGATTTGGTACTCGTGGGCCATTCCTGCATTTTCAGGTATCCAAATCAGTACCTGAATACCATTTGAGTACCTGAAATACCAACAACGGGTATACTGAAATACCAATATACTGACAACCGGTATACTGAAATAAGCTGAAAAAAATCCCAAATCCGGGATGAAATTGGGATAAAATCAGTATTTGGTATACCAGTTGTTGGTATATTGGTATTTCAGTATACCTGTTGTTGGTATATCAACGGGTATTTTGAAATATCAATATACCAATTTCTAGGTACGAATATTTTAGCACCTAGAAAATCAGTTTGGGTACAGAAAAATACTTGAAATATTCAGTTCTATTTGAGAAATGGAAATTCGATGGGTATACCCGTTTCAGCTCTAGCTCCATCCTGTGCAAGGAAACCACAACTATAGGCCAGAGGCTGATAAACTGTGGACCGAAATGCCAAGTACAGTTGCGTTGTCTGTGAGCGGTGTCACAATTACGGCTGATATTTGATAAACTTATTGTGAGTTTGGGGGTCACGGGATTATACTGACGTCTCAAAATTAGAACATACAGGCAAAACGTTGAAAACCAGTACCATATTCAGTTTCAGAAACCCAGGTACAAGGCTAGATTGTCCATTGAATGGAATGGACACCCTGTCCACAAGGAGTAGCCTTCTGGGGGCGGGCACTGATGGCTATGTTTGGTTCTCAGAGTCTGTCAAGGTATCAGGGATGCCTGGCACTCTGGGAACCTCTGACAGTTACGTGGACTCCTCAATGCCTCAGAAAGTCAGGTCAAGGGTCAGTCCTCAATGGGGCAGGTCACTTCCAGGTTTTATTCTATCATCTCTGGGCTCAAGATGAAGTCTTGTTTTCTCTGAGTAACCCAGAGAAGTCTGGGCTTCAGGGGGTGACAGGGCAGCATGGCCATGTCAAAAAGAGGGAGGGCAAAGAGGTTCCATTGTGGGAACATTTAATTGCAGAGGACATACGGCCTTGTCCCCTGCAGAGCTTTGTGATGTCATGATGCTTTGAAAGGGGTGTGGCTACATCAGGAGGCAGGAGGGCCCCCTTCCCCACCCACCTTCAATGTGGCTCCTACCCCCTTTGAAGCATTGTGACTTCACAGCACTGTAAAGGAGGCGTGGCCATGTTGGAAAGGGGTGGAGAGTCCCCCTTGACACATCATTTTCCATTGTGGCCCTGGAAGATGCCAGCTCTAGTCACCTCCTTTGTCTGAAGTGTAAGCTCCAGGCTGGAACTTGCACTTTCTGTGCAGGTTAGGTTAGGTCCATCTCTTCATTGAACATGTCATAATTAGGTAGAAGCATTCTCACTCCAATAAGAGAATGGACGGTTGGGTCTTGCTGCGGGGGGACGGCGGAGGGGGCGGGGGATGTGCAGTCAAAGGACCTTGGCCATGTTGCTCTAGCTTCATGTGGAGATGATAAATTTTTAAGCATGGCAGAAGCTTCCTTTAGGGTCACAATAAAAGCTCCCTTTTCGTTATTTTTTTTCTTCTCCTCCTCCTAGTTAAAAAAACGAGCCTCCAGCTACAAATTGGACGATTACAGTCAGATAGTATTGCAGAGCCATACTTTAAAAAAAAAAGGGGGGGGGGAGTGTTAATGAGCTGCCGGATATCAGGAATAAAAAAAAGAAAAAAAATATTTTCCCCACAGGCCAAACAAAATTAATTTTAAAAATTAATGTAAACCACTAACATAGCAAGTGCTTCCATTAAATTACAGGGCTACGACATGCACAATGCTATATTTTTTCGCCATTGAATTTATCATCTAAAAGGTGTTCATTGTTTATTATGGTGTGAAAAGCTGTTTTCCTCCAGATAGGGCTTGTTCATTAAGAAATTGGATCCTTGCCATAGCCCTATTTCTTAGCAATGAAGCAATGCCCTGTAGCAAAATATTGCAGAGACCAACTCTCTGTTTAATACCCAAAATATAAATCAAGAGAGTTCTCTCTGATTATTTCAAATGGCTTTTGGTCTCTTACTGAGAATCAGTTCTACCCTTGCAAAATAGTCTACATTTGTTCGCTAGACAAAATAAAATAAAATAAAATAGCTATCTGAAAAGTCAAACCCCCCTGTGAAATAATTAGAATGGTAATAATAATAATAAAACAAAATACAGATCTTCTTCCAAGGAAGGGTTTGCAGACTTGCATGCTATTAGAGTGGATTTATTTCTAGGATTTCATTCATCATGTTTGGTTTGGTTTAAGAAGAAATAAGCTCTGGGGATTTGATTGTGTGTAGAAAATGGGGTTTGGGGCGGGGGGAAGCACTCAGAAATGAACACATCTACAATTAGATACAAAAATGGTGACTGAATTAATTTACAAATATATAGAGACAGTTGATAACTGAAGTGACCGGATCAGAAGGGGAAGCCGTGGTGGACATGGTCAGGCTCACGTCCAGCTGCGGAACAAACATTCATGTGACCGGGCTGCCAGGAAGGGCGGGGAAGCACACAAATGTGAAGCCAGTGGCCCTGCCCCCACGCTGCCCCCAGTGCCCTGGCCCTGCCATGATGGTCAGTCATAGCAGTCACTGATGGCTGCCACAGCGGCTGGCCATGGGGGACCCAATCTGGTCTGGGCCACAGCGAGCCATAACAAATGTTATGGTCTGCTGTAGCCTGTTCTGGTAGATGGTAGCCTGGACTGTGACCGCAGAGGTCTCTGGGATCACAGCCTGGGCTCGCTGCTAACATCGGCAGTGCAAAAATTAACGTGATCCTTGGTTTTAGGTCCATTGGGTCTAAGCGGGCCACTGTCATGTTTGTTAACACCCAGAGTATGACGTCCTACAAGGCGGCTTTTTTAAAGGGAAGGCTGATCACATGGTTAGGATTGCAGCCCTGGACTGGAAGCTGCGGGTTCAGTTCCCTACTATTACAAACACACCCTCTGTAACTCCAGGTTAGATTCTCTGTGTCTCTGCTTTCCTTCTGTAAATCTCATTTTCACACACCCCTCCGGGGAGTTGTTTTCGGTGCCCGGGTCGGAGAAGGAAGAAGGGGGTCTCCCGAGGGCTATGCCTGAGTGGGCTACCTGGTCTGAGTTGCCCTGGCAATAGGGCATTGGCGTGAAGGAAGTCTCGCATTGCAAAACTTCCTGCCACCATTTTGAGCTCCCAGCTAAGATCTGTCATTCGGGGAGCAACAGACAAGGAAGCGCAAGTCAGCTTCTGCCCCCTGACCAGCACAGCAGGCCCTGAGTTCGGGTGGTGCAGCAACCTCCGCCTGCAGCAGTGAGGCTGCAGGAGCGAGCACAAAGACCCAGGAGTGGTGATGCGGTAGCACCCGGCAGCCCAAGTTATGTATACTCCCTACCTGCCCCACTCTCCCCAACACCTCCTCTTAGTAGAGAAGGTCTGTAGACACCCCGCAAGTGTGGGCATGCGGGCCCCGGGCTCATCTCAGCGCTTTTCCCTCCAGCAAAGTGAGCCTTGAGGTCCCCCACAGGTGAGGGTGAGAGACCGGCCAGGGCCCATTTTCCTCAAACCGCCCCCCCTGCCCCCGCTAAACCCCTTTCATGGTTGAGAGGGCTTTGATGCCCCTGAAAGCAAGGGCCAGTAAACCCCCCAACCCCACATGGGAGCAGGGGGGGGCAGAACCACCCCCTGCAAATAAACCTAATGGGGGCTGGAGTTTAGGCCGGCCAGGAAGGGGGGCAGGTACCTGGGGCTCCATTGCCCGCACCCCTCTGCCACCTGTCTGAGGGGCTGGTAGGGAGACAGGAAGTGCAAGTGGCGGCAGCAGCGTGCAGGGCCCTGCTTTGACGCCACCCCTGCCCAGCCCAGCCAAAGGGCAAACAAACAAGCAAAAATAACCTTAGCTGACTCCCCATTCAAAGAAGTGCTGTAGGAACAGCAATTGCTCAGTATGGTCCTGCTTTTCAACAGGGCTGGTACCCAGCACCATAGTTATCAAAATTGCCACCCTTAATCACTTTAGCCGATTAGTGGGTCAGCCCCCCACCCCAACCAGGGATTCGGTCTGCGCAGAATGGCTGAGAGCTGGTACTGCCAGCAAAAGGCTGCATCCTAATCATCCCTGCGCTATTATTGCCCATCGTCCTCAGGGCTGTGCAGGTGGTTATGTGGAGATAACTATGAGGTCACCTTGATTAGTACAGCATTGAAGGTGGCATTTTTGGGGGGCTCTGCAGGTTGGTGAACTTGTTCCAGGTCTGACAGGTCAGGGCGGGCGCTCCACTTAGGCGACATATCCTTTAGAGGGGCCTCCCTTACCATGAGACTCAGGTTCTCAAAGACTGACCAGCTGGGGTGGGGTATGATGATTCAGCTTTACCCCTCTGGGAAATCAGAACTGTGCCTGGTGCAAGGGGTCAGGCCATATTTGGCCCTCTGTTCTAATCACAGTGGCCCCCTTTTTGGCCATGCCAATGAAGGGTTTTTGACTTGTCTCCAATGTATAGCCATTTTTTGGCAGTGTCTTCACCATCTCCATCTTACATTGGCACAATACAGATCCCACTCCTTTCAGATTGCGGCAGTAAGCAGTAGCACAGAAGCTGCTCTAAAATCTAGCAACTCAGATACAAATACTGGGCTGACGGCAGTCTGGGACCTTTATGTCTTACGCGAGAAGAGTCCATTTATGCTGGGCAGGACGAACTTGCAGTCTACCATGTGTTTTTTCCTTCTCCAATTTCATTGCAGGGGCAGAGGGATACTGCTTGAGGAGAAGGATATGGATCCTGGGTCATAGTCTGGTACACTGGACAGCCAAGGCAGCCGGGAGGGGTAGTTTGGGGACACAGCTGGGTTTGCGCAAGAAATCGGAGACGGTCTGGCTGGAAAAATGGGGCATGTTGTGGGAACAGTTCATGCCCACCTTACGAGCGGCCATCTCCAACCTCTCTCCCAAGAGCTTAGTGGTACACTTGGGGAAGAATAATTTGCCCAAAGCTAAGGCTAGTGAATTAGTGAGGATGAGGAATGTTAAGAGGAATTTGGCCAAGGTTTTCAATAAGTTCCCTGGCATACTTGTCTTGTGGCCCAACACGGTCACATGATGGTTATGGGCAGGAGCGATTCACCACAAGAAAGTGGAGAGGGCCAGGCATAAAGCCAGCCACACAAGAGCAAAATGAGTAGTGGGTCACTCACAGTGGGAGTTGTGGAAAGGCATGAGCTCTGCTGGACTGATGGGGTCCAGCTATCGGAGGCTGGCATGCACATATATTTGACAAAGCTGAAGGCGAAATTGTTGGAATTCTAGTTTAGGGTAGGGGAAACCATCCAAGTGAAGCTGGTGGTCCCTTGTGGGAATGGTCCAGGGGAAGCTGGAAGTTGTTGCGGAATCACCCAAACAACAATTAAGGGACATCTCCATATGAGAAGGAGAAAGGGCCAATGCACATACAGGGAAGCCACCCAGTGCTTGGCCCTTCTCAGGGAGTAAACGAGTGCAGCCATTAAAACTCCACAGGACAGGTGCGATCTTGTGGGTATGTGACATCAGTTGAGCCCTGCTCACGGCAGCCTTGGAAGTGGCCCCGTGCAGAATGCATCCCCCACTGTCCAAGCTGGGTGTCTTGGGCCAAGGTCAGAGAAGACTGGTTTGGGGCTTGTTAAAGAAGGTTTAACCTGGGCTGTACCTTGGGGCCTCTGGCTGTTAATAAGTGAAGGACTCCTGGACCAGTTTTTTTGTTACGGAGGTGGAGCTCCGACAGCCCCCTTTTGGTTTGCTGTGTTCAAATATGCTAATAAAGAGTGCAGCCTTCTAAACCCAATTTAATTTGTCTCTCTCCCCCCTTTGGTCCCATCTGGCATGGTTCATGAGATTTCTGGGTAAAAGTCCCTCAGGCTTGGGTCAGGCTAAAGTGAGGCTACAGGGGAGGCGCTTGCTTCTTCAAAGAAATCAGGCTAAAGTGGGGAGAAAGGATCCTACTCCAGGGAGCTTGCTCATCTCTAACTGAGGGAGGTAATTACCACTCCCTGAGTCCTCCTGCTGTCCCAGAAAACCTCAGCACTTCCTCCATTTGTGTTTTCTTTGTGGCATCTGTCTCATTGACTGTTTCTTAATCCAGCTCCCCTTGCTGGCAGTTGCCTGAAAGTTCCCACACTGAGAGATCAGGAGAAGTGAAGAGCTATTTAACTTCTGGTTCTCCTGACTTGTGGGAAATAAAGTGTGTGTGGGGGGGGGGAACCTTTGCTGATGAGAAAAAGGCCCAAGTGACTCACCCAAGATTACACAGAAAGTCTGTGACAGATCAGGGAACAACACTGATATCTGCATCCCAGACGAGCACTCGAACTAATAGACTATGCTTCCTGCTTAGGAACTTCCCAAATTCTGGACTCCTGCTATCTCTCCATGAGTCAGAGACAGGAGAGAGGAATTTCCAAAATGTCTTGACATGCAAAGTCCAGAATCCTTCTTGGGCAGGTACGGCTGCAGGTGGGCAGGAATGGCGCAAAAAAAGTGCCCGGGCCCCAGCCGTGATTTCTCCTAGTCTCCCATTCCTGCAGCTAGACAGAGTACTCCAGCCCAAACCCGGGATGGCCTGCCGCTCTAGAAGATTGACTGGGACTGTGTTGAGTGGGTGGGTCTTTCTCCTTCTGTCCCCAAGTCGCAGTGAGGGGAGACACCCGTGAGTCTAGATACCTACAAATCTGGAGGTTTCGAGTGCCCCGAAGGCATGATTAACTGAAGATCTCTCCTGTACTCAGCAAATACCCAGTTCATGGAGCACTATAAGAAATTAGGATTAGTAGTACCCCTCCTGGTTTGACCCAGGGTCTCTAGGTTTTCATGCATTGTCTCTGGCTGCAGGTGAAACTCTGATTTCCCTGGATTATCCAGGGCACTTGACTAACCTGGGGACTCCCTTTTTTCGAAGAACACTCAGAGACCATCACTACCACCCCACAAGAGAGTCCACGTGAGACAGTCCACGGAACAAGTTAGACTTGGTATGATTTTTAATTGCTTTTGATATGTATACTATATACCTTCCGTCTCTTTGCATTACAACAGGAGGAACTTGCAGTTCATTTGAGTGGAACGGTATATGAGATCTCTCTCTTAGATAAGAAGTGTCAAGATCATCCCTTGATGAAAGTTTCTTCACAGAAGAGCTTTAAGAGACACTATATAGACCTTGGGACTCGTGCTTTGGATAGAGAAACATCTTCTAGGGATTGGATTCCCCCTAAAACAGCTACACATGGTCCCCCTTTTTGGATGGCTTTTTAGATCTGGATCACATTTTGAGACTCTTATATGGAAGAGGAAAGTTCTGCTGTTCAGAAGATCCTCTATGGAGTTTAATTTAGGTTTCTTTGAATTGTTATGATATATGCAAACACATATCATAGAAACTAATAGTTACAATTGCTTTAATGTTTGCCTGTATTTTTCTAGCCTACAGATAATGGATGTAGTATATAATGATTGATTATTAGAGATCCTGTAGCAATGAAGGATCATCATATGGGATCATTAGGATCATCGCAATGTAGTGAGAGGAAGGCTATGGAGTTTAATTTAGGCTAGTTTGAATTGTTTTCATATACACAAACACATATGCATTTCATATGAACATAGAAACTGTATAATTATGATTGCTTTAATGTTTGCCAGTATTGTTCTAGCTTATAGATAGTGGATGTAGTATATAATTAATGATTTATCATTAGAGATCCTGTAAGAATGAAGGTACATCTCATGGGATCATTGGGATGTTGTAATGCAGTGAGCGGAAGGTTTAAGATAGGGATTATCAGACTGGTCACAATTAGCAGTCTTTATTACCTACTACCCATGATTAGAAGCACTTTTACAGCTGATTTTCTTGCTAATTGGAGGCAAGACCCATTTGAGCTCAAGCTCTCCCTATATAGTAAGATTTTGAGACATTGGTATCCTTTGCTGTTGGATTTATGTGAGATTGATTCCCATACTTTGGTTTCTAGCCATACATGCTGTTGGAGTCCAACAGCATGTAGTTCTGCAGTAGTAGGTGAGTCTGGTTTTTAGGCCAGGAGCCTTTTATGTTTGGATTTTTGACTACTTAGGAGCTATGCTAGTGTTACTTTTATGTGCATACAGGTGTTAAAGCCCAGCTCATTTGCTGGAGCAGGATTCTACAAGGTAAGCCTTTGGGGCCACCTTCAACATAGGCTGTTCCCCCGCCGGCTCGGTGTTCGGGCGGATATGCGGTGGAGGGGCGTATGTGTGTCATCCATGTACATGGTCAGAAGTGGGGAAGGGATAGGTGTGCGCCCATGTAAACACCACGGGCGGCAGGTGTGTGTGCGTGCGTGCTCCCAGCGCACACTCGCCTCCACCCACCTCCACTCCCGGAGCCCTCCGGTAAAATGGAGGTGGCTCCGGTCCGTGTAAACGGACACACCCCCCCACCTCCACTCA
>QEPC01007512.1:15475394-15528068 GCA_003113815.1 Sphenodon punctatus
GGGGGGGGGGGAGTCACATGAGAATAGCTCCTCTTCCCTGTTGCCTGGGGCAGTGAGATCAGGAAATTCACTGCTAATCACTGCGGTTGTGATTTCTGATTTCAGCTGGCAGCAGAGAGAATTGAATTCTGGTCCCCTGAGTACAGTGAGCGAAGGTAGGCCTTGAGCTTGTTAAAGCTGCGGTACTGCCATGCGATTATCAATTTTAAATTAATCTCCCTCCCGTCTCTGATACGAGCTCCAGGGTATCTCACTTTAAGACTTAAGTAAAATAAAATAAACAAACAAATAAATAAAAACTAAGCTTTATCGGGAAGGGCGGGGCAAAATTGAAATACACAAATAAAATAAATAAATAAATAAATAAATAAATAAAAATAGAGAATAATAATTGTTTCCTTCAGTCTTGGAGCCTAGAAAAAATAGATTTGTTTGCGGTTTCTAGGATTTAGTTAATCCATCTCCAGCAACAAAGCTGGTCAGGTCTCTCTTAGTTTTGCTATGCCATCCAGTTGTGCAAACCCTTCATATGACAAATCCCTGCTGATATGAGCACATATGTTGGCTGCCATCCTGAAGCCCCTTACTCCAGTGTAGTACCATTGCCTTCATTGGGACTACTCCACAGTAAGTGGTTTGAGAACTGCAGTCACTGAGGTCAGCTAGAAGGACCCCTAGGACCCTGTCTGTGAGCTACTTCCTCATCCGGTGTTAATTCGTATAGCTCGACTGGAATCTATAGCATGACACCGACTTACACTGGAAGACAATCTGGCATGGTACTAGGTCCCCATTTTTTGTAAAATTCCAACAGACTGGCCACCTAACAGAGCCATTGGCCTCTTGAGACTGATGGCATTCTAACTAAGGACGTGTGAAAGAACTGGTATTTATCATGGTGCTTTCAATATTTAAAATACTTGGAAGTTCTTATCTAGTTCACCCGCACCACTCTGTCAGGTAAGTAATTATTATTCCCATTTTACAGATGGAAAACTGAGGCTGAGAGATGAGTAGCCCAAGGCTACTCAGTGAATTGATGGCTGAGGCAGAATTTGAACCAAAGTCCCCTAGGGCAGGGGTAGGGGGCTTCTGTAGGCCAGAGCATCTTGCAGGGATTGGGGAGGTTGGTGCGTGACTCCCTAATGCAAGTGACATGTCCCCCTAGGTTACATTGGGTATTTTCAGACGTTACAAGATCACGCTCAACCACAGACAATCCCCTGTGCTGGGGAATGGTCCCGTAACATCTGTTTGATCCCCGCCATATGTTCACCACAGTGAACCACCGGCGGGGATCAAAATAATCACGCTTTCGAGGATGGTCCGGGGACCATCTCCGAAAGCGTGGTCAAAGTGATTCTGTCGGGGGTGAATCACTTTGTGCCCCCAACAGACGTGACGTTACCACACTCAACCACGGAGGGATTCACCGTGGTTGAGCGTGGTAACGTCTCGTCTGGCCCCTGACCATGGCCCGGAATCGGCGGCCATGTTCGCCGCCGATTCTGGGCCGTGGTCAATACCCCAGGGGGGCGGGCGGCCTCGGAAGCGTGGGGGGGGCGGGGCTGTGCGGCCGCACATTGCGCTGCACAGCTCCGCCTCCTCCCCGATTCCCCGGTGGAATTTGCTGGCTCATCTGTTGACGGGCCGGTCTGATTCCGCCGGGTAATCATTTGGGTGATTCCGTGACGGGGCCAGTAGGGCCACCGTCACGTCTGAAATCACCCATTGCCTATGTAAGGGGGTGTAGCTATCAGCACAGAAGAGAAGACCTCCAGTTGGTTATACAGCTCAGCTGCTGCCCAGGCCGTTTTGAATTGGGGATTACCTACCCTGTGCTAGGCACTACTGACTCTTCACATGAAACTCTAAATTTGGGAAGGCCCCCTTTTCTCCCACTCAAAAACTAGTCCTGATGGTGTCACAACTGTGAGCCATCATAAAACAGCAGTGACGCATTTCTACATTGGAAACCCAAACACTTTATTTCAGTGGAGCTAACTACATATGAAGCAGCCCAATCTACCAGCACATTATGTGCCCCCCACTGGTTAGCACGTATACGGGCTCTGTCAAAACGAATGGGACCTTGCATGCATGTTGATGGGGTGGGCATTATGAGCTGGAGGACCAGTCTGTAAATGTCTGCAGCTGTAGTTTAGACTCTATAAACCTCTGGAACCTTTTGGCAGTACATTTGTAATGATCCTTACTGGCAAGCTATGTCTCGCCTGCCTCCCCAAAAGGTCAGTGAGCGTACTCAGCATTAAATTGCCGTACAACAAATTCTCAACTGTCCGTAGCCTATAAAATTACGGGTGGAGGGGAGGAAAAGAAAGAAAGAGTCTAGACACGTTTTCCTTAAACTCAGAGGGGAACCATTTTAAAATCACTTTATGAGGAAATAATTCAGGTCACATATACAATGCCCCCCCTTTAAAAATATATAGTAACACACCTGACAATCTTCAAGAGTCAAAGAGTTCTTCATTTGAAAGAATGGCTCTCTGTTTGGGAAAGTGAATGCTGAGAGGGCCTAATTCATGAACACTTAAGATTCCATAAAGCTGGCAAGAATGAAGGAATCTATAGTTAAAGAAGAAAGAAAACACACACACACAAGGCAAACTCAAAACCGAACAAGCCCAAAATGTTTCTCAACTAAGAATTTCTTGCCCTTTGCACACAACACAAACCCACCTCAAACAATTTGCCAGTATTCAACAAAATAAAACGACAGATGCCTTTGCTTCAAAAAGCACTAAAAAGAAATCAGTTATGCATCTGATTGTATGGATGTAGGGTTTTCAATTTCCCAGAGAGGGACTGGGGGTGGGGGGAAGGCTGCCACTACTGGCACGGTAGGGATGGGTGCGACAACTTCAGCCCCTTGTACAGCAAATCTCAAACACTTAAGACCCAGCCTGAGGGCAAGGTACCACAAAGAGCCTGTGTCATTAATGCCCCCCCCTTTATATACTGCCACTTTTTGTAGGGGACAACAGTCACCACTAGGAAGGTATGGGGCCTCCAGGGTCGAACAATCCCCCCACCAGTGTGTCTGCCCCACCAACCTTGTCCCAGAGAAGCAGCTGGAGGAGCCTGGAATTGGGCATGCCCCCAGGCAGGGGTGATGCCGAGTAGGAAATGCTGGAGGCTGGACCGGCCCCAGGAAGTGGGATGAGTGAAGACCAGTTCTGGGCCCTAACCCTGCTGCTCCTTCTCCCCTAAGGCACAGGGCCCTGGTATGGGAGGTGGAGGAAGGGGGAGGGGCCTAGCTCAACCAACCCAGGCATATCACTCCAAAACATCTGGCCCAGGGACCACCACTGCCTTTACCTGCACCTTCACCAGCTGCCTTTCTCCTAGCCAATCCCATTCTGAGCAATTCATTCCTACATCCCTTCCACGCCCCTCCCCAGGGTGAAACCGACTAGGGGGAAGGGAGCCTGTTCCGTTTTGCCAAGTGATTTCATGCAGACGGGACATGTTACTTTCCAATCCTGACAGCTGAACTACAGGGGAAAGGGAATCCCTTGGAGAGGGGGCTTTCTGGTCCCCTCTTGTCAGCTGGGCAACTGTAGAAGTCTTAGCACATCCTCCTCTACGTGTGACAACTTCTCAAATGTCTTCCAGTAGGAATACAGATGTGTTCAGATCTTTTACACCAAATGTGAAAATACCCAGTCTTTGGAGACAATCCGATTCAGAAGAGATGACTAGCCCATACTACAGAATGGGACGAACCCCATACCTAAAGCTGAAACAAGTACCCTAAAAATGAGGTTAAAATCAGGTACTAATCAGTATCCAATTAGCGCCCAACGGACTACTCAACGTACCGATTCACCATTTTTTGTTCTGGTTTCCCGACTTCTGGCACTGATATTCCAACGTTCCATCATGATTCCTGTACCAATCGGTAAAACAGTAAATTGGAAATAGTAACCTTTTGGGTATTTGGGGGGTAATTGGGTGCCCAACTGGTACTCAGAATTGTGGGTATTATCCGTGGGTAGCAAATGAGCTGCCTGTCTCAGCTCTCCCCAAACCCAAAGCTCCCGCACAGCCTCAAACTTTAACAAAGATCCAATGTGGAATCTCAATTCTGACACTCCAGCCTGTTTCTAATTGTTACTGTGTGATTCCTGATAGTGTGAACTCCTTTCCTTCCAGCCAATCTCAGGCACCTTTTTGACCTGCACACCCAGCTAAAGAACCGAGATCAGGAAAGTTATGACTACTGAGTGTGAGGATTAGTGAATAAACCCAGGCAGAATGTCAATGAGGTGGGGGCATGGTACACTTTCTCCATTAAAATTCAGCTGGATTTCTAGTCCTTCTGGCCTTGGTACATTAGCATAGTGTAAGGTCAGAGAGACATCCCGATTCCACCATAGCTGCACTGTTTTAAAGGGTCATAATGGTGACATATGAAAATAACCCAACTTTAATTGATACCTGGGTTGGTTGTTGAATTTGAAAACTCCCTCCAGTTCCATCTCTTGTAAGTCTAATGTACAACGCACTCTTAAAGCAGACGCCAAGAAGGCAGCATAGTGTTCTAGCTGCGGTAACAGAGGTTTAAAACAGAATCAGCCACAAGATGTGCACCCTGTTAAATCTATCTGCATTTGCCCATGCCATCCGTGATGATCTCAGACCCTTCAAGGATGTTAGCTACAATGGTAACACTTAGTAAAAGACTCCAAAAAGAGCTTGCCATTTTAGTCCACATTCAAATGTACAAAACTATATTGATTTATCAGTCAAAGCAATTATTCCGAATGGTACCATTCACACTACACTCCCAAACTGATTGAGTACTGCCGCCATCTGCCCCTAGTGGCAATATCATGAAAGTGAACACTGACACACCAACTTATCCTTGTCTTGCATGCAAAGTGTTCTGGGATGAATTCCACCGAGTTTGCAGCAGGAGAGACATTTTGAGCAGCAGCCTGGGATTGATCTGTATACTGTGTTCAGTTCACCCACCAAATATGGATAGTAATTTCGTTTAGAAAGTGAAGTGATTACCTGCTCCTGATTAATCTAAAGTACCTACTTCACCTCCCACTCCTGAGTTCTGTTGCTTGATGTGTGATGATACCCAGGGGCAAGTGAGTTAAGAACTTAATTTTGTTGTTTGTGCGAACATGGCTTTAATGCCTATTTCTTGTTGGAATGTTCTGACTATTTAATATTTCTACGACTTGCATTTTAAAGAAAGCAGTGAAGATTTGGGAGCTTACCTTTAGTTATCCAGTTGCCGAAACAAACAAGTCCAACTAACCGCCTTGAAAAATTCCACGTTAAAATCTGGCCTCCGTCTTTCTCAGTGGAAAGCCTCAACCTGATGGATTCCCTTAACAAATTCTCTGCTGATGCCTTGTGGTTTCCAGACTTAGGAGTGCTGATAGAGAAGGCAGACAAGATTGTTCTACTTATTTATTGAGCCTCATATCTTCCATCAACAAGAAGGATGATGCTTAATGCTTAGGAAGCAGAAAGAATATGGATGTGCTCTATGAAAAGATACAGTAATGCAGCTACACCTGCTTCTGTGCTTGAAAGCTCACCGCTGCACGTCCGTCACCTAAAACACATGCTCTATTAACTCAGCCCACTTATTTAGTTTAGTAGAAAGGAAAGATGAGTGCACTCTCCTGAATAGCTGATCAGCCCAGCGAATAAAACTCTGAAATTCTGGAAAGACTTTAACTGAACAACACTAAAGGGAAGGTAGACTAGAAAACCAGAGCGATGACTAATGGTTGCATTGTAGAGCTTGATTAAAAAGGATCTTAATTTGGTTTCCTGCTGTTGCCAACCTCGTTCCATAACTCCATCTGCATTTTTCATCTATGGTGAAACTGCTGTGAATAATTAAATTCTATTGGTGCGTTATGAAGAGAGGCATGTTCTCTGCAGTTAAATAGTGCGAAGAACAATGGGGCAAAATTGAAAGTGAAGCTGATAAAACATGTAAGGTTGCTTTCCTCCTGTCACTTACTCTAAAGGAGTCATAAGACTTATAAGAACATAAGAAGTGCCACACTGGTGAGACCAATCTTCCATCTAGCCCAGTATCCTGTCTCCAATAGTAGCTACCTACATTTACTTCAAAGTAGTACACAGCAGGTCATAATGGAGTAGGGTGGCCAGATATGTAAAATGTAAAGGACATATGAGAAATACAGGTTGCAGGGTTCCATTGGCTCCAATGCAGCCTTGCAACCTGTATTTCTCATAAGTGTCTTCTAAAATGTGTATATCTGGCCACCCTATAATGGAGTGATCCACTCCCTGCTAGTTACTATCAGCTTCTAACGGTCCGAGGTTACGTCCCCTGACCAGCTTGGCTAATAGCCATTTATGAACCTGTCCTCTAAGAACTTATCCAGTCCCTTTTAAAACCCAGTTATGCTATCGGCTTTCACAGCATCCTCTGGCCACAAATTCAACAAGTGAATTGCACCTTGAGTGAAAAGGTAACTTCCTTTTATTTGTTTTAAATCTGCTGCCGGTTAATTTCATGGAGTGTCCCCCTAGTTCTAGTATTTTAGAGGAGGTAAATAGCAGCTTCCTATTTACTTGTTATATGCCACTCATGATTTTGCAAACTTCTGTCCTATTCCCCCCTCAGGGGTCTTCTTTCCAAGCTGGGAGAGCCTCTCCTCGTACAGAAGCTGTTCCATAGCTTGGATCATTTTTGTTGCCCTTCTCTGCACCTTTCCCAGTTCTATTATGTCTTTTTTGAGATGTGATGACCAGCACTGCATACAGTGTGGGCGCAGCATTGATTTATACAGTGGCACTGTGATACTGTCTGTTTAATTTCCGATTTCTTTCCAAATAATTTCTAACATTCTGTTTGTCTTTTCAATGAACTGTCCACAGTGACACCAAGATCCTTTTCCTGAGTGGTAACACCCAATTTAGAACTCAGAATAATGTATGTACAATTAGGATTATTTACAGTCCAAATACAGCTTGTGGAGCGTGTTTCTGTCGACCTTGGCTTCACACCCTATGGACCCCGAGCTGCTGGAGCTGAAATTTAGCATTATACAATTTTAGAGTTGGAAGGGACCTAAAGGGTCATTTAGTACAGCCCCCCCGTTAGGATCCAGGCTCTGAGCATCCACTCCTGCTTCCCACCCCCTTTCAGACTGGATGGGAAGGGAAGAGATGAATAAACTTTTCAGACTGGCCCAGATGGTAAGCCCTGCCCCTTCCTCTTTCCTCTCTACAGTTGAGTCACAATGGAAGTGGTTGAGGCACAGTGAAAGCCCTTTGAAAGAGGAGGGCTGTAACTGTCTTACTGCCCCCTGTGATCAGGGGGGAGAAGGGGAGAATGACCCCCACCCCCTCCAAGAGTAAACACGAGGGAGGCATGGAGTAACACTTTGGCCGTTTTTAGACAACCGCGCCCGTGCTTGTTTTGAAAAAATGCCAGGAGCCGGGATCAGACAATACACTCCCGGCAATCACACGCCCGGAAGGGGGACGCGCATGCTCTTGCGGCCGCGTTTGACCGGGTCGATTTTTCAACCCAGTCAAATTGCGGCCGGAAAAGCATGCGCGTCCCCCTTTCGGGTGCGTGATTGCCGGGAGTGTATTGTCTGATCCCGGCTCCTGGCATTTTTTCAAAACAAGCGCGGGCACGGCCGCGATCGTTTAAAAACGGCCTAGGAGTGCTCCCCTTTAGAGAGAGCCCTTCCTGTTGCACTGGAGGAGCTCTCCTAACCTGTCTGCTCCCCAGAGACATTCATTGGGGCCACCAGTCCTGTTCTTCTCTCTAGAGGTGAGCTCCGAGGCCGCTTTTAGACTATCACGCTGTGCGCTCGCGCGGGGTTTCAAAAACTCCGCGAGGAGCGATTACACGTGACGCTGCCGGCAATCGTGCGCCTGATACGGCGCCGCACATTATTTTCAAGCCACGAACTGACCAGGAGCCTGATCGAGGTAGGTCATTCGCGGCTTGAAAAGAATGCGCAGCGCCGTATCAGGCGTGCGATTGCCGGCGGTGTCACGTGCAATCTCTCCTCGCGGGGTTTTTGAAACCCCGCACGAGCGCATAGCGTGATCGTCTAAAAGCGGCCTGAGATGCTGGTCCTGCCACACTATGATATATTGGAGACTAGTCTGTGATCTGCCAGTAAATCACAACCCACCTCTTGGCTGCCCCTGTCGGTCAGAATGCCTGTTCTGTTTGGTCGATCCATCGGTTCACACAGCCCTTCTCTCATTGTCTGTGACAGGCAGCAAAAAGCTGGAGTTGCACAAACAGCTTCCAAAGCTAAATAGGTTCAAAGTGGTGGTGTTCAATCTGACGAGGGATAAACTTGAACAGACAGGGTTAGCAATGCTGCTTGATTACTACCATGTTCACTTTATGGAAATATCTCCAAAGGGTTTTCAACTTCCTCTTCATGTCTCCCTCCGAAGGATCAACAAAACAAAATTCATAATGACTGCTGTAAGAAAGGGGTGTGCGTGCACGTGGGTGGGTGGGTGGGGACTCTCTGCTGCCCTTATTAGGTGCTATGTTTGGATGTGAACGATCCCAGTTTGGGGACTGCATTATGGCAGGTTATTTGTAAAGTCACAGCGATGAGCTCCTAATGGGTATAAGGATGTGCTGACATTAGAAGTGGGGCTGACAGCCCCGCAGTTAACTGTCATTCCCATCACAGGCTTAATAGCTTTGCCAGGCGCCCTCTAAGCAAGTGAAGAGAAGAAAGGACCGCATTGTGTGACAGCATTCAAAAAGAAGGCCTTTGAATGCCATTATGGTATTGGAAGTGTCAGGTGCCAGCAGAGGATCCCTGATCAGATAGACAAGCATCGCACTGGATGCTTTAAGGTTATTTGAAGCCTGTCATTTCTATTAGCAAGCTAACCGCAAGCGGAATCCTTCATTAGTTTGTTTTGCTTCGTACAGATGCACAAGGGGAAAGGAGGCCTGGGCCCTCTTGGCTTCTTCCTTATTAACGGCTCATGATGGCTGGCGAGCAGAGAGGGAAACATGCAGACACTCCTTCCCCTATGTGTCTGCTCATTAGTGGCTGGCAGTAAAGAGAGGAGATGAGTGGACAGTGGCGCAGGCTTGGCTCCCTCATTCTTGGAGAAGGCCAAAAATAATCTCAGTAGATTTAATTAAAACCACAGCGAACAGATGGGGAAGATGGAAAGAAAAAGCAACTGGAGACCGCTCATCTGTCTAGGTCTCAGCGTTTTAATGAAGCCTTTGCTGCTTGGACCTCTCCCCCCCCCCCTTTCCCACTAATTCCCCTGCCCCCCAGCCGCCCCGGCATGGAGGCTTCTGGTTATGCAACACAGCAAAGCCGTCAGCATAAAGCTACAGCAGTGATAAGGCAGAGCCATGCCAAAATCTCTAGCCAAAGCTCCCAACTTTGTAGCTCATTTTGGTCTAAAAATGATTATCGGTGAGGGATTCTTTAAATGACCAGGGATGGAGGGTTTGACAGGCTTAGGATCTGCATTGTTGGCTACATCTATAATAAACAATTCCTGATTACGTTCAGAAAAACAGCGGCCCACCCATCCACCATTACGGCCCCAATGCGGAACCCAATGAAGTCAAATGGCAAACATCTATTGACTTCAAGGAGCTTTAGGTAGGTCTCTATCTAAGGGAGTAATCCTCACTCAACGTTGATAAGAGCTGAGCCATTGACCTTAATAAGGACAGGATTGCCCCCTAAGGCTCCCTTCAGCAAGGTTCCTCACTAGCATTTGCTGGATGCGGCCCTCCACTCTTACAGAGGGGGGAAATGGCCAAATAACTATTGTCGGCGCATCCGGAATGAGACAACGACAACAGGGATGGATTTAAATGGCCGCACTCTTTATTCAATTTGGAATTGTGAATCGAGCTGGCGAGGGTAATTGCTCTAAAGCAATTCAGGTGCAGTGCAAATTAACCATAACATTGGAGCCATCCAACAGACGGGAGTGGCTTGGATGCTTCCGCCAAAGCCCTCCCTAATTTCTTACCAACAAACCAAACATCTCCCCTCGGGCCTGGGCTAACCACCATGTCCCGAGGGGGCAATGTCCTTTCGGACGTGAGTAAGGAAGTGGGGTGCCGCTAGCTTGGGGACCGTGCCTGTCCCTACCCACTTTTGCTGGACACCCTTTCCCAGGGATGCTAACCCAGATGCTGGCCGTGCCTTGCCTGTGCACCCAGTGTTGCCGCCCCATCTCTTATGGAGATGACTCCTTAAACTACTTATTCCTTATCAATTTATCAAAAATCCTATACCGCACTGGACTCCTGCAAGAGTGCGACAAACCACCAGACATTGCTACATTGACAAACCCATCCCTCAGATCCTGACTTCCTGACCATAGATCTGCCTAGTTGTTGGAGACACTGCGAGGAAGGCGAAAAACAAGAGCCCTTTTGTTTTCCAATGAAGTGCTCCTGCAAAAATTCCTTCCGGGCCCCTTAGGCAGCCGGTTAGTACCCGTAGTACCCCTGGGAGGGAGGGTTGGGGCTCGCTTGATTCCTCCTGGCTACGTCTGATCCAAAGGAGGTGTAGTGGGCAGGAAGGCCCCTCCCAACAACCAGAGGGTGGGGCCCCCAAGCCCGCACTTGCTCATTGGTTGAGCCCTGTTGTTGGGCAACCTCAGCTGGGCCGCTGCCGGAATTTTCCCACTGTGGCCTGGCTCTCTACCCAACACTTTCCCCCGCTGCAGCTAGACGCTGCAGTAGGGGAGTGCCATCGCTCCTCCTTACCCCATTCCTAAGAAGGACGCAACAAAAGCCCCTAATGGCTGCCTGTGAGGCTGGCCAAGGGGTCTTGTGCACCAGTCAGATTGTCATCATGGGGGGGAAATTCAGGGTTACCTTCCTGTGAAGAGGATGGAAGGCAAACAGCACTTGTGGAAATGGGTGCATTTTATAAGTAACTGTGTGCAGGCAACGCGGCGCTTCAGCAATTCAGAAAAGCTAGAACTTCAGTACTCTGGGCTGTAAAAATATATGAATTATGTCTTAGCCAGGCTTACAATGGGGGGTGGGGCGATACCTCTTTGGTACTGATCATCTGCTTGGTGGGGGCAGGAGTGCTGAGCTCCACCTGTACTAGAGCTGCAATGGGTATGCAGTAAAATGGGCAAACCTGACTAATTGCACCTGTCACAATTACCACAAAGTGCCCACATGGAACCGGTTCCAGTACGGTGTTGTTTAACGTTTACCAGGAGCCAAGTTGGCAGCAGTGCCAAGTCCATGGGGGGATGTGGTAAGCATTGCTTGCTACAAGGGTGCTTCTGTGGCTAACCTAGGGCTTTGGCCAGCCAATTGGTACATAAACAAGTTACTCAGGCTACATGCACAGGTCGACAGTGCATGCTCCTGCCAGCTGGTCTAGGCCCCAGAGGACTTCTGGGGAGTGTGTGCAGCATGCACAGTGTTCATTTTTGTTTTCGTTTTAATTTACAAAACCCCATTGTTTTTTTTTTGGGGGGGGGGGGTTCATAAAGGAAAATATTCATTTTCATCTTCATTTTATGGTTTTGTTTATTCAAAATATATATATATATATATATATATATATTAAAAATCACTGTGCATGCACAAATGGCTGCTGGACCATTCTGTGCATGTGCAGCCCTTTTCCAAAACGGATCTGGCAGCATTGGCACCATTTTGGAAAAGGTCAGCCGGTCTTCACATGCACAAATGGCCATAATGCATATGCATTTCCAAAATGGTGCAGATGCTGCCAGTGCCATTTGTGAAAAGGGTTGCATGTGCAGAATGGCCCCGGTAGCCACTTTGTGCATNCTTTTTTTTTTTTTTGTTTACTTTTATTCAGAATAAACAAATTGCTGTGCATACACAAAATGGCTGCCAGACCATTCTGTACACGTGCAGCCCTTTCCCAATATGGTGCCGACAGTGTCGGCACCCTTTTGGAAAAGGGCACCCTGCTGTACATGTGTAAAATGGCTGCTGTGCATGTGCAGACAGGCTGTGCTTTTCCAAAACGGCTCCGATGCTTCCAGAGCCATTCTGGGAAAGGGTGTGCATGCACAGAATGACCCTGGTGGCCATTTGGCAGATGCACAGGGGTGTTGTGTTTTTTTTAAACTGTTTTTTATTTTTCATTTTGGTAATGAAAATGGACACTTTTTAACTTCGTTTTTCATATGCTTTTGTTACCCAGGTCTGTTTTCATATTATAATTACTAAAATGAACGGGTCATCATTCGTTTTAGTAATTAAACTAAACGAAAATGAATTGCGCACCCCCTAGCTTCCAGTTCCTGGATTGTTTCTGCTGCCTCAGCAATGCAGCTGCATTCCCCTGCCAAACTGGAAGTAAGAAGTGGAAGGGAGACCTGTTTATCATCTGCCAGTATCCTCCCAGGTGTATGGGTACCTGAAGGTATCTCACCACCCATTTCAGCTCTAACCCACACCACAAGCCCCAGGATGGGACATGAAGGGCAGGGGCTCCTTGTTTCTGCCAATAGCCTACAGCCAGGAAACTGGATTTCTGGGGCTGTGAGGCGTGGCCCCACCTCTGACTAAGATCCAGCCCCAGAAGGCTGCCTTCCCGAACAAGGGCTGTAAAAATCCACTCACGAGCTCAAAATATAATACTAGCCACAGAGGAGGAAGTGAGTGGATTTTTATAGCCCTGTCAATGCCTTATAAACTATTATTAATATTAATAAAAA
Source organism: Sphenodon punctatus (assembly GCA_003113815.1). NCBI lineage: Eukaryota > Metazoa > Chordata > Lepidosauria > Sphenodontia > Sphenodontidae > Sphenodon > Sphenodon punctatus. The sequence goes on from QEPC01007512.1 coordinate 15,488,121, forward strand.
ATTTTGCATTAGCAATGTTCAAAGTGCTTTACAGTCCTTATCCATTTCACCTTCACAACAACCCTGTAAGGTAGGTCATTATTCCCATTTTACAGTTGGAGAACTGAGGCTGAGAGATAGTGGCTTAGCCAAGGCCACCCAGTGATATCCTAGTTAAAACAGGATTCAAACCCTCATCTCTCAGGTTCAACACCTTTCCACTAAGGTACATTGGCTCTAAAGTAGTCCTATAGTGGCCGCTCTAGTGTAGAGCTTCCCACACTGTGGGTCTGGATCCCAACTGGAGTTGCACCATCTGTGGATTTTTGTATAGACTTTCCATTTATTGGGTGTTTTTAGACAAGCACCTTCCACCTATTACATGCCCATCATGCATGCTGCAGGGGTGCATAGGGTGTCAATGTGTTTAGAGGCAAGGTGGCTCAGTGGTTTATGAGCTTGACTACGGGTGATTTCAGACGTTACGGACGGGCGCTTTCACCACGGGGCGTGGGGTGGTTTGGACCATGGCCGGGGGTGAAGGGGCGCGCCAACAGACGTGTGCCCCACTGCCCCCGGCCATGGTCCGAACCACCTCACGGCCCGTGGTGAAAGCGCCCGGCCGTAACGTCTAAAGCGGCCCCACCTCCTGCATTCCCTGGCGGCCCTCTTCCCTTCTGATGGGCGGTGGCAGCGGCCAATCCAGCCGCTGCCACAACCACGGGCAGGGGTGAAAGCCATTGACCGCGGTGAACAGTAAGTAACCAGACGTTACTTTCCGTTCATCACGGTCGTGATGGCCTTTCACCACACTTCTCAACCTCCTCGCGTCCGGAGGTCCAGAAGTATGGTGAATGCAAACACGGGCCACGTTTGACTGTGGTGCACATCTGGCGGCGAGCCAACAGACGTGCACCACAGTCAAACGCGGCCCGTGTTTGACTGTGGTTCAGCCGGGGTGAATTTCAGGCGCGTAACATTTGAAATCACCCTACATCTGTGAAGTCTGTGGGTTCAAGCCTTGCTTGTCTCACTAGATGGCTGCAGTTGTGAGCATGTACTGGATCTACTGGTATAGGGAGGTCAGCGTTTGTAGGACATTGTGTTGGCCCCATCAATCTTTTGTGCAGAAATGGGTGTGTGTTAACTGTGATGGGCTGCATGGCTTGGGACAGACTGAGCCTATCTATGGATATTATTCACAGGACTGTATTTAAGTTTCAAAATGGAGTCACACAGACACATGTTTTGGGAAGCACTACTCTCGTAAGTAGGCGTGCGCATATGGATATGTGCTTAATTTTAGTCCAATGCAAATTCATCACATGAATGAAAGGGCAAAGAAACTGCCAGTGGGGTGAAACCCAACATATTTTTCAGAAATACCAGTTACATCGGAGGGGAGAGGGGGGTCCTTAGTTGCCACTGATCTACTCCAGAGTAACCCAGTATAACTCTGCTGACCCACAAAATCTGAGTTGCACATTTTCAAAATTTTATTTTCTCCTAAAAGCTGATATTTATTATCTCCCAAAGAGCGGAGCAGTGGTCAGATGCTTTCTTCAAAAAGGCAGATGGTTTGCAGAGAGAATTTGCTGGGTTCTTTTTTTTTTTCCTTTTTTTTTTTAAACAGTGGTAGAAAAAGCCCAGTGGCTGAATAGTTTGCCAAGTGAAATTTAACACAACTTCAATGGGGAGATCAGCTGACTGTATCTTAAAGACGAATATATCACCTAGTTTCACCCATAACCCTCCTTCTCCCTACAAGGATGAATGCAAAAAGTAAATCTGTCCAACATACAGATTTAAGTGCAGATTTGTTTAAGCAATATCTTCTGCTTTGTGAGACTTTTTTTCTCTCCCCGTTCTTGCTTCCTTGTTTACAAAGAGAATTAACTAAAAGCGATTGGAAGCCACAAAACATAATTAATGAAACCCCTGAAAGAAACAAGAAGGGTCCCCTCACAAAAAAACAAATCTCGGCTGAAACTAGTTATGCAATGGCATTAAAAAAAAAAAGAGAGAGAGCTTTTTGCGCAGCTAAATTCCCTACTATATTAATCTCATTATTCTTTGAACCGTTTAACTGGCAATGCCAAATGCAATTTGTATTCTGCAGCAAAGCGAATGCTCTAAACTGATTATCCCAATATGAACCGTGGCAATCCTTGATATTGTTGGGCCTGAAAGGGCCGTCTAACCGCTGAATAGTGTTCCCATATGCCTTCTGAGTTTCATGACACAATGTTGCGTCTGCCTTGCAAGGGATAAATTAAGCGTGTGAAAGTCTCAGCAAAGCCCTCATTTTCCAGTTAATCAAATCTCCCCTAATCAAATTAGCACACATAATTCCTCTGGATGCATGGCACAAAAAGTGCATTATCCCCTTCTTTGGAGTTGAAAGGGAGAAATCAGCATGATGCCTTTCTCCTCTGCTTGAGTGGGCCTAAATAGAGGAGTTCTTCAGAAAGACAGGTCGAGGTAAACTTTGGCAGCAGTTACGTTCCCAGCTCATTAAATCAGCAGCCTCTATGGCCACCTCCAGGGACCACTGAAGCATTCTGTAATGAGATACTTGTTTAATTTTCCTTCAAAGGCTGGACATCTGTGACAAACCTCCCCATTTCAACCCCACACAGGCAAATCTCTCAATAGGCCTCAGGCCTCTATCTAGTTTGATGGAGTGTTTTCCATTGAATAAACCAGATAATAAATTTTGAAGAGAAGGGAACAATTGCCATTAACTCCGCGCACTCCGAAGAGTCGAAGACTATCATGAAAATTCAATAGCAGCTGAGCTAAATGGATAAGTGTTCACAGTCAACCTTTTTTAATTGATTTCCCTTCACGAAATGATCTAGTCTCTCAGGCTAGCCGTCCCAGAGCCCCTCTTTAACCTTTCTTTTCATTCCAAATACATTTAGAAGCACTGAACAAAAAGGAATAGCTAAAATATTAATCTCCCTCGAGAGCCAAAGGCCTGAAACCGACCAGATTTTCAGATCAATTCCCCCCGGTGTCAGTGCTCTACAGAAGAATGAAACACACTTTTCACTCCATTCAGCCTGGCACCGATTCTGACCTTTATTGAATACCAGCCAACGTAGCCTGACACTGGCAGCTACTCAAAAGTTCCCCTCCCAGCCCCCCCCCCCCCACGTAATAGAAATTCAGCACAGATATTGTTATGTCTCTTTTACTCAGTCACTTTTAGTTATGCTGTAATGAGGCCTGAAACGTGCATAATGAAAGCTGTCTCAACAATATTTTCACTTTAATGCTTTATTATGTCTATGAATATGTTTTAAGTAGTAATATTTCACTCCCCCCCCCCCCCTTCTCTTTTGCTGGAGCATTTCAAAGGTACCAAGATAAAATAAAATAAAAAGACGATAACAATCTATTAAGGTTCCTGCCACTTCAAGAGCCCATAAGGAATTCATTAAGGACGCATCTCACGAATTTGTCCTTTTTCAAAGGCATCCCTTAATGAAATGGTCTGTGTGTCCTTACTTGCAGGCCATCGTACATTGTGGCATGCTCCCTATGTCATTCCCTGGTGTCCCTCGCTGCCTGCCTCCTTCTCTACAGAAGTAATACATTTGTTCAAATTATACTGGAAAGCCTTGTAATGGCAGCAGCAGAATGGATAAACCCATTGCATCACTGCTGTAGGGTAGGGCCTGGGCCCTACATATCTGAAAGGCCACCTCCTCACCTATGTTCCATCATGAACTTGAAAGTCATCCAAGAGCAGCTTCCTATGTTCCATCATGACCTTTAATCACCCAAGAGCAGCTTCCATAATTCCATCACGGCGCCAGGTTTGTGCAGCTTAGGCAATCAGTGAAACATTCGCAGTGGCTGCCCGCAGCTCTGGAACTCCCTTCAAGTTGGATGTTCACCAACGTTTTTTTTATTTATTTAACATTATTAACCTGCCCTTCTTCACAGACTCAGGCGGCTAACAATATAAGATTCAATAAAATACATTCAAATCCCCTAAAAAAACCCAACACCATCCCACCCCCTACTGTCTATCAATCCCTCTTCCCAACCCCTCTATTCACTCCCACCCAACCCTTGAGTCCAATCACCTTCCAGAGGCAGTGTGTAAGACCTTTCTGTTTGGCCAGATGTTTGGTGGGGAAAGATAGGCTGTAGGAGAGGTGGATTCATATTTATTTTAGATTTTATTTATGTTATATCTCTGATGATTTTATTTTACATTTGTTTTATACATTTTTGTGTGCTGGAACCTGCCCTGAACCCTTCGGACAGGGCACGCTATAAATTTAATAAATAAATCGCTAAATAAGCCAGTGTAGGATGTGGACCCAGGAGACTAGGATTCAAATCTCATTTTAGCCAAGAGCTCACTAGGAGGCCTTGAACAAGTCCCTGCCTCTCAGACTCAGTTCCACATCTGTAAAACAGGCACAATAATGACCCTGCTGGGCAATGGAATAATTTGTGGGACCTCCTTTCTTGCATGTTTTCAAAACTGAGCTGGGACAAGCATCTGTCTGCGATGCTGTAGGCCAGGGGTTGGGGATCTCAGGCCCAGCCTGGGCAAAATGCATCCTGCAACTAATTTTTATTTGGCCCCTTTCCAATCCCTGGATCCAATTTCTATCCACAAACACTAATCTGAAAGACTGAGCTCAGGGGAGGCGAGCAGAGAGGAGAGGGCATGCACAGACAAAGATAGATCAGGGACAGATCCATGGCACAGATCCAGGATCTGGACCCTCATTTTCCTGAGTGCAGCTCTTAAGCACCTCCACTCCCAGCTTCTGTGTGGTCCTCGGAGCTTGTACTGATTTTCAAAGCAGCCCCTTTGAGAGAAAAAAGGTTCTACACCCTTGCTATAGACAGATGATATCCTGTGCCTTGGAGCAGGCTTTTGGACTTGATAACCCTTGCGGTGCCTTCCAACCCTAATATTCTGTGATTTTATACAACTTTACAATGTCTCTTCAATCTCTGTCTAGCAAGGCTTATGACATGGCTTTCCACAGCTTGGTGTTTGCATAGAGACCAGATTCTATAGAGTCACCCCAGCCCAAAACTCCTCACCAAAAGCCAAAGGTTCTTACAGCCTCCACAGCAGAGCGCACAAGTCACAGGTGTACATCTGCAGAGGAGACGGATCATCTTGATCCTTTCCAAGCCAGCAGGACGGAGCTCATGGAAAGGTTTAAATAACTTGCAGGACCAGAAAACCCATACAAGCCAGGGAAAAGATGGAAGTAGTTGCAGTGGGAGCTTTATTGCCTTCACCTGTGAAAAGCAAAACACCACCACCCTATTTGGAGGCAAGGGACCAGAGTTGACCATATTTTCTCTTCTTAGCATTTTCTCTATTTGTGTTTGTATCCTGCCCTTCCGTGAAGGCTCAGGCCAGTTTACGGGGTAAAACATACAGGAAATATAAAAACCAGTACAAATATTAAACTATATGAAATTCCAATAAAAACTGCTCCTGCCCCCCACTCCCCAGAATCCTATCCTTGCTCACTAAAAGTCCGGCCAACTAAGTAGGTCTTAGATTGCCTCCAGAAAATGCTCGGGCTTGGGATACGGTGAACCTTCAGGGGAAGGGAGTTCCAAACCTGGAGCAGCCATTGAGAACACTTCCCTGTGTGCCCTTAGTTGCCATATGGACTTGCTGCAATAATGGAACTTGAAAAAGGGTGCCTCCCATTGACCTTACAGAGCACGATGGGACATAGGGGAGGAGGCGGACCTTTAGATATGTAGGGCCCAAGCCGTTTAGGGCTACCAGTCATGTCTACGGTGCTTTTGAAAATGGCTTTGTGGCCAGGAAATTAACATAGCACTGGAGGAGAATCATTTTAACAATATTTTTCATAGGATACTCCCTTTCCAGTCTCCCAGAAGGACAATCTCCACCTATTTGTCTTTGGGGGTGGGAGGTGAAAGTTTTACTACTCGCACTCAAATACTACAATTGCTGGAGGGGAAGGGTGCAAGTAAGAAAAATCCAAATAAGCAGCTACTGCACATGACTAGCTGTTTAAAAATAGTTCAGATGCACCAAGGTTTTAGCCTTTATCTCAGCGGCTGACCTTGCTAATACAGTATGTAGATCTCTTGCCAGCTAATCGGCAGACTGTAAAGCATGGTTTCAAGCTGTGGGCAATGATCTGTAACAGGAATGAATGAGTGGGTTTTAGCAGCCAGGATCTGTAGCCTACTATCTGTATCTGACAGCTGTCACCCTCTCTACAGAGGCCAAGGCCTAGCCCTTCATTTAAAAGCAGCATGGCTGATCAGATTACTAGGACAGTGTGTCAGAACTGACTGCACTGAACTAGAGAGACAGAAAGTAAATCTATAAATAGCCCTTCGGCTTGCCTCCACGAGCCACTGAAGGGTAACCAATATTGAACAGCAAATGCAATGTTTAGTCTCCGCAACCGGCGAATACACTCCCTGCCAGATCAGAATACACTGCTGTAGGAGAGAAGGTAATGGAAAGAAAAGGCGTCATTGGCAAGAGTTGACAAGGATCTCATTTCTTGGCAGTAGAGATGACTTGGATCCACAATAATTGTTCTAATCCAACGTTACAATATACTAGGGCTGAAATGGCAGCAGCTTTTACCACGCTACGATTCCATTCCGCCATTTCGGAATTGCCCACGTCACACCGCGACTTTTCTGCCGACATTCCGCTAATTCTGCCAGCATTCTGCAAATTCGGAAACTATTGGAAAAATTGCGGAATTGTCGGAAACTGTCGGGAAACCGCTGTTCTGCTATTTCATGGCGCTGGCGGAATGGCGGAAGTAGCGAAAATGGCATGTTTCTGCTATTTGTGAAGCCTGTGGAAGTAGTGGAATTAAATTAGCGGAACTGCGGAAGTAGCGGAATGAAACTAGCAGAATGAAAGCCTCTGCCACGCCGTACCACTAATTGCGGAAACGCTGTTTCCGGCGGAAATAGCTACAGCTGCAACTTTCCGCTACAGCCCTACAATATACCGAACCCCAAGGCATTGGAAGCAACGCAGCCCAAAGTCACCTTATGGCATTGTGCAAACAGACAATTTTAGGCCAGATGGTCTCCTGGGAATCCTGGTGTTGAAATACACACACAAAAATAAGAGCCTCTCCATTTGATATCTATTATATATGTCAACCGCATCTTCAGCCAGAACAGCTGAGCTTTGAAGGAGATGGGGGGCATCATAAGAGTAATTTATCTATAGGCCGTGGTGATAGCAAAAGCTTAGTTACTGGACATCAAGGAGTTATAAATGACCTCACTGACATCTGATAGTATGTACCAGCTCTTCCACGAACCCATTCATCACCCTTAGGAGGTTTCCTCTGATAAAACTGGGGCGTCTCAAAAGTTGTAAGCCGCTTCAGACAACAAACAACCTCGAGGTCAGCACATTGAACTTGGAATGAAGAGGACACTTAACTTGAAATGGTGCCGCAAGTCGGACAAATACAAGACTGGAATGTCAGGGGAACATTTGCAAAGCTTGCAAATCCTGCTGAGGCAACAAGTGGTTGATTCTCCAGCTGTTTTTGTGTGTGTGTGTGTGCGTGCGTGCGTGCGTGCGTGTGAGAGAGAGAGAGAGAGAGAGCTCATGCATGCAGTGGGATACCCTAAATGCCACACGGTTGGGCCCATAGGGACTGGCTAAGCTTCAGCAAGGGTGCAGTCCTTAGGAAGCACACCAGATCAGGGGTCATGGCTGGCCCTTTAAGAGATGAAGTTGCTAGTAAGTGTTAGGATAGGGGGAACCAGGAAGGACTCACGGACCCAAAGACCACCTTCACCTACTAATCCCCGCACTTGCGCTGTCACATGCTCGAGGGGACACTCACGTATTGGAGGACAACAACCCCTCAGGATCTTATATGGCCCTAAACTTCCCTGCTGAGAAGTGGCCAGATCACCATAGGGGGGAGGAAGCAACAAGGCCCTGAGTGACACCCCTCCACTCACACCACTATCCCACACACTCCTAGCGCGCACAACCACATGTATCCCCACAACCTTCCACACCGTATAGCGATTTGAAGGACAGGAGGGGCCAGACCCCAGGGATGGAGGAAGGGGATCCACAGGACACTCGCACGGGTCAATAAGGGTAGGAGGGCCCGGACACAGCGGCTAGGACAAGGGTACAATGCAACCAATCCCACACGAACCCACACCCAACTACTGACTGCAATATACACTCACACGGTCCTTGCACACGTCACAATCATACTCACACTCGTCTCCGCTCTTACTCCACACAGGTACCACAACTCCAAAGGGTACTGCACGCAGGGGGGCCAGTCTCAGCGCTGCTGATCTCCAGCAACGCTGAGAGTCTGGCAAGCCCCTAAATAGGACAAGCCCCGCCTCCCCATGCCTGCAAGCGCGCGGAGCGGCGTAACCCGCCTGAAGGCCCTGCCCCGCTACCTCCAGCTGATTGCGGGGCCACGGCTGCCGGTTCCACCCTTGCCTGCGGCGTGATAGCTGTTGGCGCCCCCACGGCACCCTGCTGCGCCCTCTGGCTGCGCCCTCGCCCCCGAAGGGGTCGGTAGTGGAATCTAACAGTAAGCCAATTGAGGATGGTTGAATGGGCAACTGGGTGTGGCAGGAACTACAAGCCAGCTGGGCCCGGGCCCAGGCCCAGTATAAGAAGCTGGGCTGGGAGCTCTGAAGGGGGCACCAGGAAGAGGCAAGGGTGTCACATTGGGATGAAGTCTGCCTCAGTGAGGGTCAGCTGCGGGGCCATGAGATGAGGCTCACCGAGGGTCTGGCTGGGAACAGGGCTTCCCTGAGATTTGCTGGCTTGGCTGGGAGGGGACCAGGACAGAGGTTTTATAAGGCAGACAACCTCTGGTTGGCTGGCAGGTGATGCACCAGGCCAGGGGGCCTGTGCATGCTAACAGGTTCCCACAAAAAAGGGACCCAGCAGACAGCCCAGGCAGAGTTTCATACTTAACCCAAGGTTGGCTCTGCAACCGACTCTAGCTTGGAACAGCTTTCACCAGTTTTATGCATGCGAGGATCTCCTGTGGTGGCTTAAGAAACTGCCCTGACTGAACACCAGGATACACTCCTAAAGGTCACTGCAGTGCACCCAGACTGCTACAGCTGGGATCAGAGTGGGCAACGAGTGACCTCTGGGAACACAATGTCCCACAAACATACAAATGTCCTGTCAGGCTGAGTGTTGGTGCAGTGACTCAGGATGCAAATCCTCCACCACTGAAGTCATCAGGAGCTGAGCCATTCGCTTTATTGAAAGAAGGTTTGCACCTTTGTCTCTTTGCCAAGACAGATGGTCAATAAGAGTCACCCAGTGGAATGACGAATTTTGCTATGCTTGTGCCTTGTCTCAGCTAGAGGCCTCTCCTTGAGAAACTGAGCCAAGAACTCACTGACTCTTTGCACACATTCCTGAACAGTCATCAGATACCCATGATTACTATGATGACTGTCTATTCCTTGCCCCGTGAGCCCTGTCACCTTGGCCTCGTTTTGGAGGAATGCCTGAACAAGATACATCTAGCTGGATGTGTCGGAGCTACTGTTGACTCAATCCAGGGAAGACTGAGGTGATGCTGGTGGGGAGGGGCAGCTGATATGAGGATGCTGTCGTCTTGTTTGAGCCCCTGCACATTGAAGGGGAATGGATGGAGGAAGTGGGCCACATAAAGAACTTGGGCGTCATTTTTTACTATGCTTTGTCCATGAAAACTCAGACATTGGACTTGGTTCAGAGATGTTTCTTTCCAGCTATGCAATTTGTGTAAACTACGCCCTTATTTATCCCAGGCTGACCTTGCCACAGTGACCACGAGGCTCGATCATTATAATTCCCTCTTCTCTGGACTCCCAGCATTGCTTCTCCGTTGCTTGCAGCTTGTTCAGAATGCGGCAGCGTGGCTGCTGACTGGTGTGGGCAGCCATGATTGTATTACGCCCACACTGCATTCTCTGCATTAGCTGTCTGTAGAGCTGCAGACTGAATTTAATATAGCCCTGCTGTTTTCAAGGCCCTGAATGGCATAGGCCCTGGCTGTATTCGAGGCCTGCTCCTTGAGCCTGGCGCTGATGGTTATCTGCGCTCAGATACCGCCGGCTGTTTGGGGATCTTGCCAGGCCCATCACATCTTAAGCAAGTAGGCGATCAGGCCTTTGCTGTGGTGTGCCCCTCAGTGTGGAACTCGGTCCCTCCAGATGTCCAGCTTAGTTTTTCCCTCCTCACGTTTAAAAAGCACCTGAATACTTATATATTCTCTTTGTGCTTTTAGCGGATTTGCTTCTGGTTCCCCTTAACCCTCATCTTCAGTCATGAAAAAGCCAACACTAAATGAGTCTTGGGGTAGATTTCTACTCTAGTCCTTTGGCACTTAGGCCGTTTTTAGACGATCACGGCCGTGCCCACGCTTGTTTTGAAAAAATGCCGGGAGCCAGGATCAGACGATACACTCCCGGCAATCACGCGCCTGGAATGGGGATGCGCATGCTTTTCCAGCCGCGTTTGACCGGGTCGATTTTTCAATGCGGTCAAATCGCAGCCGGAAAAGCATGCGCGTCCCCCTTCCCGGCGCGTGATTGCCGGGAGTGTATCGTCCGATCCCAGTTCCCGGCATTCTTTCAAAACAAGCGCGGGCGCAGCTGCTATCGTCTAAAAACGGCCTTAGATTGCTTGAATGTGCAAATTAACATGAAGTGGGATGGGGTAGATTTCTATCCCAGGCCGGGGTATAAATCTACCCTGTGGTAAAACGCACTGGGGTAGATTTCACACAAAAAACAAACACACACAAAAGAAACTAACAAACAAAAGCAGGTTTGTGGCAACCAACTTTCCTTTGTGGACTGGATATTGTGTACCTGTGTGCCGGTGAAAATGTCCTAAGTTGGAGAGCCACTAACTTGCAAGTTTTTGCCAGAGATGTGCACCCAGGGTAGGAAACTACCTCAAGACAGAAGATGAGGGTTTTAATGTGTTCTTCCTTCCTTGTTACCTGGCCCTTTTAAATTGTTTTATAGCATCTTATGTTTTAACTGAATATATCATGTTTTGATGTAGTAACGCACTGTAGAAATAAAATAATAATAATAATAATAGTTATTATTAATAGGGCTAAAGTCCAGTGACCTACATACATTACAACCCCAGAGCCAGTTAAGTCTCCCACAATTACTCATTACTAACAGATTCTTATTTATTTCAGGAAGGTGGAAAGCCCTGCCAATAGACAGCATTGTCGTAATTAAAAATTGGTATTTTAGCATCAAAGAGTTGGCAGAAACCATTAGGTCATCTAGTCCAACAGCCTTCTTGATTCAGAAAGTCCACAGCTCAACAGATACTTGTCAGATACCTCAACGGATACCTGTCCAGCCTCTGTTTGAAAGCCTCCAGTCTTCTACCGTCCAGGCAACTTGTACACAAGAACCCCTTCAAAGTGCTAGTGCTACCTCTTCTCCAACATACCAAGACAGGGGTGTAGGTACCATGGAGCAAGGGGGCCTAGTTGAGCCCAGGCCCCCTCACTCCCGCCCACATTGGGTGTTTTCACATGGACGCAGGGGTGCTCACCCCTGGATCTGCTCCGGGGGTGCAGCCTCACATCAGCTCGCTTTTAGCCCTGCCTGGGTCTGATTTAAACAGACCCAGTGGCTGCTGCAGCCCATGGTCCACCGACTCCCCCACACCGTACAGTTGTGAGCAGATCGCCCGATGCTGTGGGCTCAGCTGCCGCCTGCAATTCCATGGTGTTGCCTGGGGCAACTCCTGGCTAAGGCTAAGAGGAGAGCAGCATCAGCTGTCTGCCAAGCAGATGGACTGCAGTCCTACCTCTGGCTGGTACCCCAGATTTGGGCCCCAGAGCAGGGACAGCCTGCCCGGCCTCTTTTCTGCCAACGCAACTGGTGGGCTGGCTTTAAACGGATGGCCTATAGAGGCGGAAGTTCGGTCTATGTGAAAACACCCTTTTAAAGCATCCTTCCTGGCAGAGCTCCTGCTGCTTGGGGAAACAGTGGTTTCTGGGAACTGGAATGGTGCTGCCCCCCAACCTGCAGTCTCCTCCCCTTTGCCCTTAGGGAAAGGGCATAACTGGGACATGACCCTGGGCCCACCACAGCCTTCCTATCCCACTGCAAGAAATCGATGTCCATCTTGAACCATGAAGCCCAATAATTTCTGTGGCATACAGCACATGAAGGGGCCAGCAGCACATATGAGCACCTTTCCCTTCTCCAAAGGATCAGGTACCTCTTCATAGCACGATGGATTGGAGGTCGTCATCTTGTGCAAAGCCAAGCAGGACATGACCCTACAGCATTCACGTATGTAGCTGAGTGCCTTAGCCACTCAGCCACCACACCCCACTAATGTAGCCCATGAAGGTGTTTTCTCCCCTTGGACCCAGGGCTGATCTTATCATCCATTTAAAGACAAATTTGACAGCAAAAGTAGAAATATACTTTGGGAAAAAAAAAATAAGAATGAAGCTACAAAGTTTGAAGGACGTCCAACATTTATGCTGTGTGCCCAATTAATATCACAAGGGACTTTACGGAGGAGCAAAGGTTTCCTTAATAAAGGGTCTCATTGGCCAGTTGGATCAAATCATGTATACACTGATATTTTGCTTCTGGCAATACCTTAAACCCACTGTTAGGCAGGTGCAGAGACTGCAGTGGCCTTGAAACTGGAGCATGGTTTATACATGGGCTACACATCTTTGAGGATTTGGAGAAATCTACAAGGAATCTAATGCTTTCCCACCTATTGACATTTACAAAGCAGTTTAAATCATGCATGAGAGGCCTCAGGCGCATGTAGTTCAGTAAACATAACTCTCTGCTCCCAGGGAGTTTAAGCTGACCAATGCTCTTTATTAGAGCCGACAGTGAAAGACAGCTATTGCAAAATCTGTACAAGGAATACAATACAGAGATGACAGACTTAATGCCAGTGGATATATTATGTAGATCACCCAACTCAAGTCTTGCTTGTTAAATAAGTTCCATGCCTTCTTCCTTCCCTCCCCCCCTTCCTTTTCCTAGGAAACATTCTCCCTGGTTTTGTCGAGGGAGCTGTTCCCTAAATTCCTTGATCAATCATCTGGTTTTCAGGGCTTTGGACATGCTGAGTTAGCTCTGAAGATAAGGCAGCGATGCATAAAGACTGGAAAACAGTGAAACCTTTTAGCTGACCAAGACTGTGTTGCCACGCATTTAAGAGACAAATACTTTCAAAACTTAAAGGCTAGTTTGATGATAACAGTAGCCGTGCAAATGATTTTTTTCTTTAAAAAAAAGAAACCCATTATCTCCAACCGACCAACTGTAAATCACCCTAGAGCTGTGAAAACTAAATCAACATAAAACACAAATCTCATTGCATATATAATATACAAATATGAAGCAAAATATGACATCTTTGCTCAGCTTTTTTTTGCACCTCTCTCACACCGTTAGGGTCATTCATTTAGGACTCTTCAGTGTAGAAAAGAGACAACTGAGTGCAGATATGATAAATCTCGACTAAATCAACAGTGGTGTGACAGACGCAAATGGGGAGCTGCTATTTAGCATTTCTCAAAATTAGGGGCCAGCCAATGAAATTATCCAACAATAGGTTTAAAATAAACAAAAGAACTTTTTTTCACTCAATGTGTAGTTAACCTGCTGAACTCATTGCCAGCACCAATAGGAAAAGGTAGGTTCAAAAAAAGGATTGCACAAGATCTTAGAAGCTAGGTCCATAAATGGCTATCGGGATGGAATTGATGATTATCAGGGGCTGGGGAGTGAATAGCAGGGAAGGAATCACTCCATTATGACCCGTGGTTCACTTCTCAGAAGCAACCAAAGCTGGCCAGTTTCAGAGACAGGATGCTGGGTTAGATGGACCATGGGTCTGAGCCACTGTAGCACTTCTTATGTTCTACCATCTTACCAAAGAGACCTCCTCGCTGCAGAAGGAACGGGACCCTCCTTTTCCTGAGCAAACACCTTAAACATCCCATGCCCTCACCTTCCGTGCGGCCCTTGGTGCTCGCACTAATTTCCAAAGTGGCCCCTGGGAGGGAAATGTTTCCCACCCTGGCTCTAGGGGAAGCAAGTTCCATAACTGTATATGCACATACGTATACATAGGGTAAAACCAGAAGTGACAGTGGCAGCTGTGGTCTTCTGTGGCCTGCTTTGGACCAGACCTCACTTGCACGTCTGTGCAGGTGATGCCAGATGTTGGCCTAGAATTGTCCCAGGCCATGTCGGCGGGTAGCCCAGGCTCAGATCTCAAAAACACTCCAAGGTCACACGGCTGCACGTTCATGTTTGTTCTGCAGGCCGGACCACGTCCTCCACACACCGCTTCCTGCCCCAGTGCAGTCACGTTTATTTTTACCCATAGACACTGGTATGTAATCAAGATACATCTTTCAATCTGCCACAGATATTCTCAAATTAAAAATAATTGCTACAGCAAAGCTAGTATCAGCTTGCATCAAAGAAGAATGAATAAACACAAAATAAACCCAGCGGCTGAATGTTTACTTTAAACATGCGGGGTAGATTAAAACAAACAAACAACCCAGCTAGTCTAACAAGTGAATGTAAACGGCTATCTCATATTCATAAGTGAATCTGTGATGCTGGTAATGGAATATGATGGCGATAGTGTGACAAACCATAATCTGTTGAATAAACTTCCGTGCATCACAAACATTTAAATTCACCGTGCACTTTAAAACCTTAATACCCAACCAGCTCTGTGATATTCAAGAAGCAACAGAAGGTAAACTAATATAAGAAAGGGGGAAAATAATACTCACAAGTGACCTCAAAACAAATCACAAAAGCATTAGCTAATGGAGTAAAACTGCTGATTGGTTTGAACATTGTTCCTCATTCCATGTTTAAACAAACAAACTAACACAACCCAAAACAAAAACTGAACTAGAACAAAAAATTTGTTCCAACTAAGCACAAAATATTTTTGCCCAGCAAAAGAGAAAACCTTAGTGTCTTATGTCAGCAAAACACTCATATGACCCCCTCCCCTCTGCTGCAGAAGCAGCTTTCTGGATCAGACACTAGTAACACTTAGTGGAAACACAGCGCTGATACGAACTAAGCCAAGCTCGTTTATCCTAAATAGATAATTACATTTTTAAGGGCAGAACACCTGCTTTAGTGAGGGAATATACATATGCAGTCCATTGCCCCTCTATAATTATGAGTAGTAAATTATGTTTCACATTTTCTTCCATTCTCACATTGTTTTCCTTTGATTCTGCAGGCGGTGTAAGTGGCGGTGAGAGATGGAAGCTCAGAAGACGCAGACACTCCGCCTATCTGGAGACTATCATTTCTGCTGCTGTCTAAATAAATCATGGGAGTCAAAATGTAAACTCCAAAACACTGCCAGTCTACTTCAGAAACACAACAGAGCTCTTTGAGGAACAGAATGCCAATCTAGGCATTCTGTTCCTCAAAGCCCAAAGGTCTTTTAAAAAGATAGATACATGAATAGACAGACAGACAGACAGACATGCACTGAAATGGAAACAGTGCTGACAAATGGATCGAGAGTCAGATTGTTGCCTAAGGAGTGGGTGATTTGCATTCCCAAAACATCCTACAGGGCAGCATGGGAAATCTTTCCCCCCAGCTTGGGCTGTGGTGCGCTGAGGCAGAGGTTGGGGGTATGGCATGGCAGGCCACTGGAGTGTCCTGTGGGTGAGCAGGGTCTCCCCATTTGCAGAGTGCTCCCACTGGCCTCCTGCACCCTGCCTTTCTCGCCCAGCGCAAGATCCAGGAGAAGACCAACTGTGCAACCCCACAGGGCCCTATATCCAGGGATGGGGTGAGGCTGCAGGGGATCCCAGTACATGGGGTCCGTGCATAGACCTGAAATGACAGGAGGCACTAGTGTAAAATACAGATCCAGGCCTGCGGAGGGTCTGCAGCAACTCAGGAGGGGGCCCCTGAACAAACAAGAAGCAGCAACATATGCAATGCAGGGACCCCAGCCCATGACTGGAGTGTTACATTTAATGGAACTTTAAAAAATAATAATGACAGCAACATTTTCCTTTTTCTAAGGCCTGTGTGTCTAAAGCTGGGGTGAGAGACCTATGCAACCTGTGGTTGCTTTTTATTTGGCCCCTTTTCCAATTCCTGGATCTGGCCCACGGCTCCAAGCCCTACCATGGAGCTCAGAGGAAGGGAGCGGAGATGCGGGCAGGCACCCAAGAGTAAGCGATGGATCTCTGACATAGACCTACAATCCGAACCCTCCCTGACCCACCACCCCCATATCCTGAATAAATACCCCTCTTAAGTGCCCCGGCTCCTCAGCCCTATCCAGCCCACACAGCTTGTCCTGATTTTCAAAGTGGTGAGAGAGAAAAAGGTTCCCCACCCTCGGTTTGAAAGGAGGCGTGATGCCTACCGAATAACCTACGCAACCTGTGGCAGCATCTGGTGGGCTATTGACACACTGGCCAAGCTGAGCCTTGCTTAGCTTATGGAGAGGGAGGCAATCCCAGGCTGGGCTGTTGAGTTCTCCATCCTTGCCTTGTTTATAACCGAGACCTATGGCTTTTTAATTCTTATTTGGGTAATAGGAATCTGTCTGCCTGAAAATAATAATAACAACAGTCCTCAGATTGAGAGAGGACACAAATCCCCCCCTCCCAGTCTCTCCCCCCCCCCCATTTTTTTCTTTTCTTATTTGCCTCCTGATGCTGCTCCATAGTGCTCCCTTCTGGTGCATCTCTGAACTGTAGCTTCCTTACTCATACTGATTCCTGCCTCTCCTCCGGCTGGTACATGTGGCATAAACACAAAGGTGATATCTACAGTGAGCATCAGATCTGACTGTTCCCGACAACTCCTGTGATACGGCAACCTCAGGGACTTGAGGACACATCTGTGAGTAGATGTAGTAGCAGCCATCTGCACGAACTGCATTATTTAACTGCATTGGCACTGATTAACATTTGCTGTAACCTATGGTAATGGGCTCTGGGGGCTTTCCATGTCTGTTACACAGTGGCAGCTGATGTCTCCTGTTCCATCCTTAAAACAGGATGCTTTAATTTTTAATGGAGCACATGTTCGATTGGCTATACAAACAGGCTAATCTGCAAAGCATGTGCTCAATAACAAGCCAAGCTATGCAGCCAGAATAACAACACTGCACTGCCCGCCTGCCATGCAGGAGAGGCAAAAGGCCTTCCTGTTTTGATGCCTCTGTGGCTCCGGCACTGATGGTTGAAAGGAATGACTGCACGTTCCCACCCATTTCCAACAGCCTAGTCCCCCACACCAAAAACCCTCCTTAGGGGGCATGAGGGGATGCCACCTCGCTTCTCATTTGGAGAATGGAGCCGGAGAGTTGATGAAAGTTCAGGCACATGACATGGGATTTGTGGGAGCACAGATGATGGCTTCAGAGGCAAAAATGAAAAAGGCCGTCAAGAGAGCAGAGTCGGCATCCCTCATCAAAACCGACAAAGAAGCCGGTGGGCATTTAAAAGGGACACGGGGAAGCAGGAGACTTCAATACTGCTCCAAACAATGCATCAGCAAATCTCAGCTTGGTCATTCCCTCTCACACAACTGGTGTAATAGAGAGAGAGAGAGAGAGAGTGCGCCTTAAGGGCCTGCCTCCCAAAACCACAGTGTCAGAGAAGACTGTGTTGTAAAACCACCAATTCCTATCTGTGGTATCCTCCTCCATCTTGCCTATGCAGACCAAGGCATGGCCTTGTAAAGAGTAAGAAAGCAGCCCTTAAAACCACATTCTGATGTCAATGGGATTATTCTGGAGTAAGGCGTATGTGTGAGTGAGTGTGTTACAGCTGAAAGCTATATCATGCTGTTAATATTTATGTGACACATTTGAGAGACAGAAGGAACACGAAGGATTATCTAACCCACTGCCCAGTGTTTCTCAATCCTTCTGAGCGTGAGACCCACCAAAACATTGTTGTAAAAATCCCAGACCCACCTTTAAAAAAATAAAAAACCAGGACCAGGAGTGGCTGGGCAGCAACAGCAGGGTGTGTCTGGCCCTAGGGGAGGGGGGGGGGGAGAGAACGGGACCCGATCCAGCATCAGGTGGGAGAAAGAGAATCTCTGCAGGAAACCATATCCCTTCGATTCTCCCTATCCCACCCCCAGCAGCATATGTGACCAGAACAAGCAGCAGGAGGGGATGCAGGAGGGGATGCAACAGAACTGCATCTGGGCTTGTGCCCCCCTCCCCAAACCCAGAACAACTGGTTCAACCAACCCTTAGCCATTAAGTAGGATCCACAGTATCTACATCATTCCTACTGAATCATTACAATCTGCCCTTGCTTCTAATAATAGACGTTTTGGTAGTGAATGTAAGCACATTGGGGCAGGGACCCTCTTTTCATTCTGAGTCTCTACAGTACCCAGGACAAAAAGTTCCTGGCCAGACACTATTTACCAGAATTGTGGAGCCAAGGAGGAAGTACAAGCTTCATTTGCTGACCAAATCAAAGACTCATTGCTGGGCTCTCTAGACTTGTATTTTTTTTGCCGGTGCATTCAAAGTGTCTAGGTGGAAATCCCACCATTCTGGGCTCCTTAGTCATCAGTGAGGCATGAATACATCAGCTTGGATTTCTCCTTTTCATTCTCCCAGCTGCAAAGGGAGTTTGACTTCACAGTCCCCCTTTCATCCTCTGTTTTCTTTCTTCTGATCAGACACACATTTTTTGCAGCTCAGTAGCTCTTTCTTGTTCCTTTGTATCGTTTGTTACCTCTGACCCAATCCATCCACTGAATATCTCCAGCGCATAATGAGCACGGGCTGATTAAACAATTAATGGAATGCTATTGTAGGGCTGAGCCTGTACTCATGACTATTATTGGCAGATAAACATGCATTGACCTTTACCAAAGGCCACCTCACTTTATTTTTCCAGTGTTTTCGTCTACAATGAACTGTGTCTTTCATGGAGGTGCTAAATTGTTTAGCCTTTCAGCAGATGCAGGAAAGTTGGTGGAGTGCTAAGAGAACTCTCAGGCTGGGAGAAAAGAGCCACACGAAGCACAGAAATAGCCCAAATATTTCACGAGGGGAGTCAGTATGGCCTTTTTAGAGCGAACCACAGAGGCTTTTAGAAAGCATGAACTAGTGGTAATGAGAGACTTGAACCACTCCGATATCTGTTATTATTTATTATTATTAACAAACATTTATATAGCGCCAGCAGTGTACCTGGCACTTTACAAAGTAATAAAATAGACACAGTCCCTGCCCCTAGGGCTTATAGTCAGAGACAGGAGCTGGGGGAGAGACTTAGGAAGGGGAACAGAGGGAGAGACAAGGGGTCTAACATTCATGAAGATGCGAGGTCTCAAGTGCACGTACTTGGCTTGGTTACGATGAGAATGACAGCAGGCAGGTCCATGTTGCAAGGATAAGGGTAAACCGATCGTAGGTATAGGAAATAGTGGCTCAGCAGGATAAAGAGTCAGACAGAGCAGAGCGAAAGAGGTGAGTTTTAAGGAGAAAAGAGGTGAGTTTTAAGGAGAGGTACAGTGGCAGATTTTAGTTGAGAGACAAACTCCACTAAGCACAGAATGTCCAATAAATTCTTGGTTTGCATGGCTGACAACTATCTCTTTCAGAAGGTACAAGAGGTCAGCTATCTTGGACTTGATTATAACCAACAGGGAAGAATCGGTCAACGATGTGAAGGTACCGGGAATTTTGTCGGGAAATTACCATGTAAAATTAGAGTTCATGAGGGAAGGCAAGGGTGCAAACAACCCCCAAATACCTTGGCGTTCAAGACTAGAAAGAATGGGATCAAACTGCAAGAAGATAAATTTCAGTTTAACATCAGGAAATCTCATAACTGCTCGGCAGTAGAAAAAAGTTGCCTAGGGAGATTGTGGACGCCGGCACTGGAGGCTTTCAAGCTGGGCAGCCATTTGTTGGGGATGTTGTAACTCCAAAATTCTTGCATCCAAGCAGTGGATTTGACCAGATGACCCTTGAGGTCTCTTCCAACTCTACAATTCTATCTAGTCAGTTAATGTACATCTTTCTGGAGGGTTATGACCTGTTTACCAGAGACAATGACCCTCTAAAGCCATAATGGAATCAGCAACCTATACTACCATAATATGAACTTCTGCATTTTGAGCTAAAGGAGCAACTGTCATCAACTGGCAACTGTACTAAAGTGTTATCCTCTACTGCAGTGGCTTCCAACCTTTTTGCTTGGGACACCTCATTTTGAAGATTAAACTTAATCTCCTGGCCCCAGACACCAAAGCTATGGGGTTCCCAACCTACAGTCTGGGAATTTCAACTTTAGTGGTCCACCTAACTCAAAGACATTACATCAGAAGTGAGGAACCACCATTCCTTCCGTTCGATCTCAAGAGGACCCCGCAAAGTTAAATTGCTTGAGGCATACAGGCGGAAGTGGAGGAGGGGTAAAGCTCCAAGTACTGGATGGAGGGGCGCTGCAGGCTATAAGTGCTTCCTGCATGGCCCATCCTACGGCAGGATCTGGTAGTGGCCATTGTTGGGGGAGGGTATGATCTGTTTACCTGATGTAATGATTAGTGGATAAGGTGCTGGACCTAGACCCGAGAAGCCAGGGTTCGAATCCCGCCCTAGCCGGGAACTCACGGGGGGGGGGGCTTGGACAAACCAAAAACTCTCAGCTTGGGGAGCCAGTGTGTTGTAGTGAATAAGGTGCTGGACTTTGATCTAGACCTAGAAAGTCAGGGTTTGAATCCTACCCTGGCCATGAACTCACTGGGTGGCCTTGGGCACATCACAACCACTCAGCCTCAGTTTCCCATCTGTAAAAAATGGGAATGTGTGCGTGCATCGGTCTCTCCATGTGTTCCTCTCACCCATGTCCATCTCAGATTGTAAGCCCACTGTCTCTAACAACAATAATTATAAAGTGCCAGCTACACTGCTGGCACTATATAAAGGCTTAATAATAATAATTATTGGGTTGAGTGGTCTGACCTAGTAAGTTCTTATGTCCTATGAGATGGTCTCTACAGCAATCAGGACCCAAGTAGAATATTCATAGCTCTTTGAAGCCAATTGAAGTCCTTCTGTTGACTTCCATGGACTTTGGATCAGGTCATAAAAGATGTTCCAAGAATAGTTCCCATGTACAACACATATTGCGCTAATCAAGTCCAGAGATTACCATGGCATGGAAGAATATGGTAAGGAGAAGCAATGCATTCTCCTTGTCTAGAAGCCACACCTCCTGCCCAGTAAGCCAAAAACTACAGTGAATTAAACAAGACCCTTAAAATATGTGAGTTGTTAATAAAAGAAGTTTCAGCTGAGAGGACATACAAAACTTTGTTCCTATGGTTATTCCTCTCATTCAAACACTGTTCTCTTCATTCCCCCTTGGGTTACACTCAGCAGGTTATCAGCTGTCCAAGCCAAAATCTTGGACAGACTCTGTCAAAGCAAAGCAATTGCAATATACAGTCGTGCAAAAATGAATAGCTAACTTCATTTTTATTAATATGATTTGCATTTTTGGATATCCATATGAATAAATATTCACACCTGAACAGATATCCACATATCTGCTATTTGGGGTATTTTATTTTGGATGCTTCACTTATTTAATCTATTTGAGAGTTTATTCAGTACTTTTCAGGACTGTATTCAATCATTTCGGGACTTCGCTCGCTTGTTTTGGAACTATATTGTGCTATTACGGTGCCAATAGTAAAATAAGGAAACGTCAAAATGACCAAAACGACAGAAACAAAATATCAAAGTGACTAAATTAGCCAAAATAACCGGAATGGAATAACCAAAACAAATATTCAAAAACTAGCAAATTAACTGGAAATGAATAGCTCTTTGTATCCATTTGAAATAATTTGAACTACTTTGTCTGTACCCATTTAGTCAGTCCCAAATCAAAGCGGGTAAATTAATCAAATAAAATATTCTCCTTGGATATTCTTTTGAAGAGCTGAAACAAGTAGCAGATTTATTATTCACAGATATTATTCTCATTTTTGGGTAGTTCTTTGTGTACCCAATAATATCCACGGCAGAAATGGAAGCTCTCACATCCAGTATTTTGTTTCAGTTTAGTTATTATGGTTTGGTCATTTTCTGCAAATATTGTCAAAATGATGTAACCCAAATAACCAAAATGACCGAACAACTGAAATAACCAAACACAGTAATAACCAAAATGAATTCTCAATGGCGTACGAATGGATATCGATTACCCAAGTTGCCATTTTCTGTTTGTGTACGATATATTCAATGAATTTGCCCCTTCTGGGGTACTCACTTATTTCTAAATCCAAAGCTAATATCCAGGTCTAGCTACTTAGAATGTATCTGCCTCAGCAGCTGAGAATTAACTCATGCCACTTGTAACCCGGGGTGGGATTGGTGTGGCCTTCAGGAAACAAAAGAAGGCTGCATTAATGCACAAGGGTATCCTTGCCATCCAGTTCTTTAATTAGCTTATATGGTGGGGGCGAGTAGGGAAACCATCCGATACTGATGAAATTAAATATTAATCGCATACAAACTGCTGATCACAATCAGCTGGGGGTTTGACAAGCAGAACGGGTGGGCCTCTGCATGAAATCTTTTCCCAAAGAGCCTTCCCAGCTCTCCTTCTGTTGCCAAATTAATGATTTCGTACCAAAAACAAAGCCTGACTTTTTCCAAGTACAACATTTGCAAGTCACCAGAAGTTTTCTCCCCAGCCCCACCCCCGCAGCCCCACCAAAATATTGAACTGAAACTGCAGTTCTGTTAAATCTTTCTAAATCCTTGCCTCCGATTGAGTTCATTAATAAACATGCTGGTTTTGTTACAGGGAGTGACATATGGCATAATCCGCTAACAGGAAGAAGTATTTTGCATTTTATTGTAGAAAACAAACACGCAAACAGGTTCTCACAGATGGCTTTCTTAGCTTTTGGGAGACGGAGGGGGGGAGGGGGGGGAGAGCTTAATAATGCTTGAAAACAAGATTTCCCCTGCTCACATCCTTTTAAAAAAAAAAAAAAAAAAAAAAAAAAAGGATTTCTAGTGGAACTGCTTCTCAATTAAAATATGTTCTCATCTAGGCCCCAGCTAAATTCAAGTTGGTCTTAATCTCTTGTTGCTTCTTTATTTTTAAAATGCCAATTTGCTAATAGCAGAGGGCACAGATGAAAATACTCGTTATGTTCAGGTCCCACTCCCTCAGTTATTACCCAGGGAAAACGAGCTCCAGTTGAAATCACCAGAACTTTTGTCCTACAGAGTGTCAGCCGCTGCCGCAGGCTCCTTAGGCGGTACCCACTGCAGGACCCCAACACACTTGACCCTGCTGCCCCAGCGCAGGATGCAACTCCTCTGCCCCCTGCCCCAACCCCAACTACACCCGCAGCAGCGCCACCGCCGGTTGCCAGGACAACCCATGACAGCATGGCGCCGGCGGCAGGACGCTCCCGGCATGATGTCAGACCGTCCCGCCCCCCGGAACGCTGTTCCGCATGCCTGCAGGCAGGTAGGCAGGCAGGCGGGGCTTGGACTTCAAAATGCAGATTTTGAATCCAGGATGGCGGCGCCGGTAATCAGAGCTGAGAAGCTGGTCGCGAGAAAGCTAAGTGTGATTTTGTGTGAGTCCATCTGACTCTTGAGCTATAGTTAATTGCTTCTATTTCCCCTATTTTTCCCCGTGTTGTTGGTTGGTCCCTGTTAGCCCTTCCCGTCCTGCTCCTGTCTAGCCTCCTCCCTGTTATTGTGTTGTGCTTGTGTATACTTGAGGGTAATTAACAGCAATGATTGGGAACCCTTAAACCTTTCCCTGGATCATGTGTTTCCCCAGAGAGCAAGTGTTCCCCTCCTGGGTCCTCCTTATCCCCCTCCCCGTGGAGTGTGAAAGCCCCTCTGTCCGCGTCCCTGGTCCCGGCCCCTGGTTCCCATCCGCCCCTTTGCACCACCTCACCTTCCTTCCTGCCCCCCTTTCGGGTGCTTGGGTGAGTGAGTGGGTCACGCCTTCCTTTTATAGCTCAGCGCCCAATGATGACAGAGGCCGCTACTCTTATCTGGATATAGGGCCACCACTCTATCCTGACGGGCATCTTCCCCCAGGACCTCCATTACAGAGCATGTGACTGTTGCCCTGGAGTGAGTAGAGGGGGTCGCCCCTACCTTTCCCGTTCCCCTGCCTCACTGAAAGAATTACCGCCCCAAGCCTCATTCCCACTTGCTAAGCCCAGGGTTCTATAGTATGGATGTGGCCCAGGAAATAGGGAATCTGGTGCAAGCTGTACAGTCGCAGGCAATTGACATAAAAGATCTCCAAACCCAGCACACTGGACTAGCAACCTCTGTGGCCCAACTACAGGCCGCTGCAGCCCTCACTGCCGCCCCGTTAGTAGCTGTCACTTCCATGGCAGCCGAGGCCCCCTCCTCCGCCCCCTTGGGCGGCTGCGGCACCTGCTCCCCATGAACCTCAGGAGCCCCACATTGATAAATTTCTGGGAGATCGGAGGGCCTTTGGAGGATTTTTGGCCTTGTGTAGACTCACGTTCAAGGTTCAACCCACTACATATGCTACTGATGCGCTTAAGGTGGCTTTTATAATAGGCAACCTGGGTGGGGTAGCCCTAGAATGGGCCACTAATCTGTTGAGTAGCAACAGCCCACTCCTCAGGAACTATGAGGACTTCATTCGAGACTTTACCTTCTTGTTCGACTACCCCCACTTGGTCTGAGACGCGCAGTCTTCAATCCTTTCCCTTAAGCAAGGATGGGGAACTCTCCCAGAGTACATCACGCAGTTCCAACAGCTTGCGCTGGAACTTCAATGGCCAGAAGATGTCCTCCAGGTGATGTTTCGGCAAGGCATAGCAGAGGACCTGAAGGATCAGTTGGCGTATACCGCCCTTCCTGACACCTGGGCAGCATTAGCAACCCTGACCCTCCAAATCGACGACTGCCTGGAGGAACGATGGTGGGAACGACATCAAGAAACTAGGCTGCCCGCGCCCCGGGTAGCCACTGTCAACCTCCCACCTAATGACACCACAAAGACCCCAGATCCTGAGCCAATGCAACTAGGCGCTGCTCGGGGGCTGCTGACGACGGAAGAAAGAGACCATCGAAGTTGTTCCAGAGCCTGTTTCTACTGTGGGGACCCGGCTCACTTCATCCAGGACTGCCCTGCTCGACCCCCAAACTGCCGGCAGTCGGGAAACGTTTGGAGTTGGGACGGACAGGGGCTGTTTTGACTATAAACCAGAATTCCTCTGCCCCCACGTTGACACAACCCCACTTACGTGTCCCCCTCACCATCACCATTGAACCCCAAAGATCAATCGTCGTCTGATCGATTCCGGTGCTTCCAGAAATTTAAGTGACACCAATCTGACCTGGGCCCGGACTGTTCCGACTCTCACAAAGGAACTCCCGGAACTGGTGCACACGATAGATGGGTCCCCCATAGTGTCTGACCCTATTACCTTGCAAACCTCTCCCTTGCCATGTACAATTGGATCGCATCAGGAGCAACTGGTCTTTGATGTTGTTTGTACACCTTTGTTTCTTGTGGTACTGGGGCTGCCATGGTTAATAAAACACAAACCTCAGAAAACCTGGGGATGCCATCAACTCCAGTTTGTATCACCACACTGCGCACAACACTGTCTGGTGCCCGTCCCCTTACAGGCGTTGTCCCTAGCCGGAAGCCTGCTAACCGACGCTCTGGAGCTGCCTCCCCAGTATCGGGACTACGCAGACGTCTTCAGCAAGAAACAGGCCGCCGAATTACCCCTGCATTGGCCATATGATTGTCCCATTGACCTTGTTGCAGGTCAGGAACCCCCGTTTGGACGAATGTATGCCCTCTCCACCCCTGAGCTGGAGGTGCTCCGCTCCTATATTGATGAAAGTCTGCGTAATGGCTTCATTCACCACTCTAGATCCCCAGCGGGGGCTCCCATCTTCTTTGTCCCCCCAAAAGATGGAGGCCTGAGTCCATGTATAGACTATCGTGGCTTAAACAATGCTACCATCAAGAATCGATACCCACTCCCATTAATTCCTGAACTCTTGAATTGGCTCCAAGGAGTGTGCATCTTTACCAAGTTGGACATTTGTGGAGCATACAACCTAGTGAGAGTTTGACAAGACGATGAGTGGAAGACGGAATTTCGTACTCGATACGGACATTTTGAGTACCTAGTAATGCCATTCGGCCTGGCCAATGCTCCGGCCACCTTTCAGCACTTTATAAATGATATATTTCGCGATCTCCTGAATACCTCTGTCATTGCATATTTGGACGACATCCTGATTTACTCTACATCCATGGAGCAGCATGTCCAACACGTCCGCCAAGTACTCCAATGGCTAAGGGAGCATAGACTTTACTGTAAACGAGAAAAATGTGCCTTCCACATTCACACCGTGGAGTTCCTTGGATTTGTCATTACCCCTGCAGACATCGAAATGGATAAGTGAAAGCTTCAGGCCATTCAACAGTGTCCTCCACCCAAAGCAGTGAAGCCACTCCAGAGATTTCTCGGGAGCATTAATTACTACTGACATTATGTCCCCAACTATGCCGAGATTACTTCCCTGTTAACCCAGCTCCTTAAAAAGAACTGTCCGTATGACTGGGGGCAGGACCAGCAATACAGTTTCTCCTACCTCAAGAAGGCTTTTATGACGGCCCTGCTGTTACAGCACCTGGACTTCCAAAAACCCTTTTTTGTGGAAGCGAATGCCTCCAGCGCAACCATTGGGGCAGTCCTCTTACAACAAACAGATGGGGAACAACAGCCATTACCTTGTGCATATTATTCCTGCCAACTCACGTCAGCCGAAAGGAACTACATCATCTTTGATCGGGAATTACTAGCCATCAAGGCGGCTTTTGAGATGTGGCTGCATTATCTAGAAGGATCTAATCACCCTGTTACCGTCACCACCAACCACAAGAACTTGACCTTCTTGCAGTACGCCCAGATCATGAATGCGCAGCATGCAAGATGGGCCCTCTTCTTCTCGCTGTTCAATTTTATTATACAGTACCGCCCCGGCACGCAAAACCTCTTGGCAGATGCACTATCCTGTTATTACGATGGACGTGAAATTGAACGACCCTTGCAGGGCCCTATCTTGGACAGTAAGGTGTTTGTCGCCACCTACAATTCCCTGGACCAGCTCTGACAAGCCCCCGCTCGAGAACTTCCTGATTTGGAAGATCCTACCTATGTGGTAGAGAACCGTTTGATCAAGTGGCATCACCAAATCGTGGCACCACCACCCTGCCACCCCCATATCTTGTGGGCCCATCATGATGCCACGTTGGCTGGTCACCCAGGTAGCGGCCGCACACAGAAACTCATACAACGGACCTTTTGGTGGCCTTCTCTCATCCCAGATGTCCAACAGTATGTGAAAAATATGTACCACCTGCGCTCACACGAAAGTTCCCTGAAAGGCCCCTATAGGCCTCTTACAACTCCGACCTATACCCCAAGGGCCTTGGCAACACGTGGGTCTTGACTTTATTGTTGAACTACCCCCCTCCCGGGAATATAACACAGTCCTTGTCATAGTGGATCATTTCACTAAGCTGGCTCATTTCATGGCATGCAAAGGACTGCCTTCAGCACAACGCCAGCCTTACTTTTCCTTTGACATGCAGTCAAATTACATGGTTGGCCTTCCGAAATTGTCAGCGATCGTGGAACGCAGTTCACCTTCCACTTCTGGACAGCCTTGTTCAAGGCATTACGAGTTGATTTAAGACTAACTACCGCCTACCACCCAAAAGCAAACAGTNAGAGGCCGCTACTCTTATCTGGGTATAGGGCCACCACTCTATCCTGATGGGCATCTTCCCCCAGGGCCTCCATTGCAGAGCATGCGACTGTTTCCCTGGAGTCAGTGGAGTAGGTCACCCCTACTGTGGGGCCACATTGGGAAGGGAAGGGGCCATGTCAGAAGAGGAAGGTCAAAGGGGTTCCCCAACCCCTTTCTGACATGCCTCCCCTTTGAAACGTGGTGACACCACAATGCTCCACCGCACGTGGAATCTCGTTGCAAAGAAGTGGGGAAACCATCTTTGCTCTGCCCTTTCTGATGTGGCCACTCCACTGTCCATGTGAAAAGCATTCTGGTGACATCCCTGCTTTCTGCTCATGGACTTTCAGGCTGCCACTACATGAGAAATGTCGTGGAATTAACTACTGCAGGGGAAGATTTACTTTGGAGCGGTCTGCTTGCAACACAGAATGGCAGAGTGCCAGGCCCGACTCTGAAACTAGTTATCTGATGGAGGTGCTCTATCACAGCACGCTGCCGGTCAGTAGGGGTGGGACTCTAGGCAAAATTTCAGTTTTGGTTACTTTTGGTTTCAGTTCTCATGTGTTTTGGTATCAGTTGTTTTGCATCTCTTGCACTGATTTTTGCAATGTTAAAAATCCAAAACAAAAATCAATGCAAAAGGTCTGAAGCAACCAATACCGAAAAAGAACCGAAATTTCGGATTCATCCAAAATAGCCATTATTGGATACTTTTGGTTCTCTCCGAAA
This sequence comes from Sphenodon punctatus, assembly GCA_003113815.1. NCBI lineage: Eukaryota > Metazoa > Chordata > Lepidosauria > Sphenodontia > Sphenodontidae > Sphenodon > Sphenodon punctatus. Next base: position 15,516,727 of record QEPC01007512.1, read on the forward strand.
CCAAAAGTCCCATCCCTACCAGTTAGTATAACTATGAAAACATCCCCTTGTCCAGCTAAGGACAAACACGTACCATGACAGTTACCGACAAATGGATGCGTTAGCTAGGTTGGGAATGCAAACTTCCTTCAGGTAGCTATTAACTTCATGTAATAAATACCAAGTTCAGGCTATAAAAATCCAAGAGGAAAAAAAAAAAAGCAGCATACATAATGTAAGTTAATTAAAATGCCTGTAAACGAACAGGTGACAGGTGCTGTGTCCCATGGCAACCACAACTGGAGAGAAGTGAAAGCACAACTGACTATTAGGATTCCTGTGTTAATCAGGTAATAGTAACCTGGGTAATTACAAAATTCTAGGAAATCTCCTCCCTTCCTCCAAAATCCCAAAACCTTATTTATAGCTTTTCTGAGATAAAAGCATAGAGTTTTAATCAAAAAGGACTCTCTTCTCACTGGCCCTCGATCTAAGATTTTTTTCTTGTCTGGCACAAAGAAATCCTCCCCCCTCTTCCTCTTCAATTTTATTTTAATTAAGAAATATCAAGTTTAAAGTCATGGATGGAGTTTTAGCTGGAGGAATTTATAGCTTTTTGGCAGGTACTTGGCAGTCACTTATCAGCCTAATGGCCCTTCCCTGCCACTGCTTGGAAATACTGTAGGCAGCACGCTGGCCCCAAAAGAGTGAAATTCACCTCAGTGTAGGGAGCTGGTATAAAACATGCACCATGTTAGCTAGGGAAGATCAGAGAAGTAAAGCAATGGGGCACAGGCCTAGTGTTGCTTTCTCACAGTTCAGAATGCATCTTTCCCAGACTAACCAATGGAAAATCTCCTTGTTGGGTGGTAGGGAAAACCGCAGCGACTGGGTGGCACATTCATTATGTATAACAGACATAAACATATGTCCCCCCCTCTCCGCCCCTGTATTGTGTATTTTTAAATGTTTTTTAATTGTTTTATTGTTTTACTTTGGGCAGGAGGAGCGGGATATAAATTTGATATAAAATAAATAAATAAACATATGCTAATGAAGGTCCAGAAACATGGTGGACCAACAGGAAGGAATGGCAGTGGGGAGAGACAAGACAGGACACTCTCCTGCCTTGGGCTTCATGTGGCCCCATATCTTTGGAGCACCATGATGAGACATTGGGGATAAATAGTGGTGGGAGGATTCTGGATCCACTCTGACTAAGAAAAAAAACACGCCCCAACCAACAGATGCTCCACCCCCTAACCTGGAAGTTCCCAAGAACAGTGAGATTATTTTAAAGCTTAACTATGAGATATTTGAAACTATTTGAGATTGTCAAACAGAAATTATCTGGTCTGGCCTGAGTGCATGTTTTCCTCCTTCCTAAAGCCCTAAATGTCCTGGCACCCATATATCTGAAAGACATTCTCTTCCCATAGTTCTCATTGCAGTCTCTAAAGTCAGTCAGGATCACCTTCTTGCATGTTTCATTGGCCCATCAGTTTCACGCAGCAAGGGCATACAGAGAGGCAGTGTCCTCACAGTGGCTGTCCCATCCTACGATTATGGAACTCCTTCCTCCTGGAGGTTCTTCTAAGCCCAAGCCTCCTCATCTTCCAAAGGCAGTGTAAGACTTTTCTATTTAGCTGGTCACTTCCCTGATAAACACTGAGCATTGCTGTAAAAATGCAGATGGAAAGGGGGATGGGGGCATGCATGGGCGGGCAGGGCCTCATCAGGAAAGGGAAATGTAAAGGGACTGGTCCCACCCCTTTCTATTGTGACCACCCCTTTGGGAGACTCCATTAATAAAGAGCCCCACCCACCCCAACCCCCACAATGATGCAGTGCGGGGGGGGGGGGGAGGGGGCAAAAGTGCCAGCCCCCGTCTTCATTTCACCCTCTGGTGTGACAGGACCAGAATTAGGATGAGGACTGCCTCCCAGCTCCCTACTTGTATTTGAATTTTCTCACAGGGTGAACAAACGGGCTGAACGACTACTGTTTGGAGGAGGGGAGTCAGGAGACAGGTCTTTACGTGGCCAAGAGAAAGGAGGTTCTACCAACCCTTCACCACGGAGGTAGGGGCAGTGAGGTCGTTACCATGAAACAAAAGGTCTCTGTTGAGCACGGGCCCCACATTCGGCAATTTTCAGGTTGGGCAGGGGAAGGAGTAGCAGCAGCGCTAGCACTCCACCCACATCCCCTGCCCACTTGGAAAATATCTTAGTGGTGCCCCGCCAGGAGGGATATTTTCAGAATAGGTGGGGTGTTGGAGTCTGAAGGGGGCCCTCCAAGGTAAACCCTTCGGCCCACCCTGGAGACCTCGACCCGTTGCTCTCAGAGGGGGTGATAAATGGGAGCTGAGCTTTGCTACACCCTGGGTAGGGAGCAGGGTTGCTCGGGCCCAGAGGGCACTACAGGGGTATGTGTGAGGCAGCACACAGGCCAGGCAGTCTCAGATGCAGGAAGTGCTTTGTTCTTGGCTCGGCTCCACCTTCCATGTGACTGATGACCTTTTGAAGGATCCCACAGCCCTAGTTGCTGCAGGTGGATCCCATACACATGGTTGCAGAAGGGAGAAGGGAATCGGACCCTTACTGCTCCTGAAAACACTCTCTCAGCTTGGAAACCCCAGAGCCTAGGAGGTATCCCCTAAGAAAAGAGAGATTTGCCTTCCTTCCTCCCGAACTCTCAGGCACCAGGGACTCCACAAACCGAGCCCAGGGGGAAGTCAATCTCTTAGGAAGTCCCTTCCCCCTTGGGAACAGAGCTAAAACTTCCCTCTCCTCAATGTCAGTGACTGTGCCACCCCTTGGTGAGACCCAGTGGTGATGTGTGAACGGAATTACCAAACTGACGGATACGTGGAGATCCGTCACAACCGCAAAAACCTGTTGGGTCAGATTTTGGAGTGTTGTGTATTAGGGGATTTTACTCAATTTTACTTGATTTCATGTGTGTATTTTTAATACAATAGGGAATTAGCAGACTTTTAAAATCGTTTTATCTGTGTATTTTTAATGTATTTTGACTCACCCTGAGCCGTAAGGGAGGGGCAGGATGAAAACATAAATCAATTAATACCATTCTGAAAATGCAAATAATCACCGTGGATACAAGCAGTGCCATCCATTTCAGGATTACACAAACCCAGGGAAGTTACGTGCCTTCCCTCAGGCTACATATTATAAACTGGCCGCAGACCCAGAAAGAGGGCTCCTCCAAACTTTGCAGTAAATGCTCCAATGCTTTCTTCCCTCAGGTCTGGAATAAAGAGACAGACCTGCACACCTGTAAACATCCCAGAGTATGCAATTATCACTTCTAAGCGCTAGGAGCGACTACATCCACGGAGAAGCTGCACAAAGACTCTCCCCCAAGACCCTGGAGGCTGATTCACCAGCTAACACATACGGTTTGGGTTGGGTTTTTCCCTTCCTCCGAGACTGAAATATCAAAAATGAACCATATTATTTTTCATCCTTATCCCTGCAATAGTATTTATTGCCCCTGGGCTACAGACAGCCAGACAAATAGAAACAGATTTCTTTTTCTCTCCTTCCCCCCTCCCCCCCCAGCCCCTCTCTTTGACTTGGAGGCTCAGAAAGCTTCTTGTACATTCCTAACTTCCAGCCAAGATGAAGGCCTTTATCTTCAAGGAAATCAGCAGCTTGATGCTTGCCGTTTGCTCAGCCACCCCAGACGGCAAATCCCTTCCAAGCTTTTACCCTCTTTACCAGCTGGAACGGGGGGCATATACCTCCCACGAGGGGGAAGAACGTAACAAAGGTAGTGTTCCCCCCCCCATGTCTCTCCTGATCCATTTTTAAAAATATAAATAGGGGGGGGGGGGCATGGAAATCGACAAAAGAAAGGGATTGGGTGGTTTGGTTTTTTACGTGGTGTTTTTTTGGGGTTTTTTTGCTTTTGCTTTTTTTTTTTTTTTTAAAGAAGCTTTTGGATCACCAAGTTGCTTGACAGATTAAAGGTTGACACGGGAAACCTGCCAAGATTTCCCCTGCCCATTGCTGCTAATTGCCATGGCCTCCATGAAGAAAGAAAACACACACACACACACACAAATAAATAAAAAGAACCAAAAAGAGTCAGAACGACAAGGATTAAACAGAAATAAAGCTTCATCCGAGTGCCTACGAGACATCCAACATGAAGGCGGTTGGATGCTACCCATGTCTATGCCAGCCCTGCTGGAGCCACGGACAGCGCTTGTCATTGTTCTGGGTTGAGTTTCTTTTTATTTATTTATTTATTCTTCCTCTCCCCGTTTTCTTGTTTGGTGTTTTATTCATGCACAGCAGGAAGCAAAGTGAAAGCTGACAAGCACTGGCAAACTTTACAAAAAATATAAAAAATAAAAAATTGCTGCCACTCTCCGAGAGATGTCCATTAAGTCTTAGGAACCTTACTTTTTTTCCCTTTTCTTTCTTTCTCTCCGGCAGCATAAAAGCATAATCAAAAGAAATCACGCCTTGCCTCAGTCAGGGACAAGGCAGAATCGTCCATTTAACTTTATGCTAAAAAAGAAAATAATTGGAGCCAAATTTGTTTGAAATAGGAGCAGGAAATGGCGGGTTTGCAATCTTGGGGTGCGGGAAAGAAAAGAACCTGATTAAATACCCAGGAAAGTATTTATTTTGGAAACAAGTTCAGTGTTCCACTAGCAACAGGTTTTTTTTGTGTTTTTTAAAAAAAGCGTAATGTAGGAAAAACTTTGCAAGAAACCGCTACAGCTATGTAGCACTGTAAACTGGCTCTCTGAGATAATAAGGTTTCTACATTTTTCAGTGGCAGTCTTGTATCCATCTGGCGCTAAAAGGATCAATGGAACGGCCTTTAAAAGTTACCGGAATCTCAAAAGAAATTCCCACTCTTCCCACAAAACACGGCCCCGAATTTACAATATGGTGCTTCTTTACCTTGCAGTGGAGTATTGTCTTCAGAGGTTCCACACTTCAAGAAGCATGGCAACTACAGCTGAAATGGCTAAACCTGTTGAATGTATCCTACCCAACTGAAAAATGACAGCTTGGGTAATAACCGATATAGATTTATGCTCCATTGGGCATCCATTTTAGTTATTTCGAATTGGTTTACCCAGTTTTTGGCTTTTTAGTTTTATTTATTTTGGTCCTTTTGGCAATGATGCCAATTGCTGCACAATTGCCAAAAATGACACAAATAAAATACCAAAATGACCAATATAACCAAACTGGACATCTGAGATGGGGAGGGGACAGGGGATCAAAACTGAATACCTGAAATAACAGCAAGTTCACGATGTAACTTTTATAATTTCCCTGATTGGTCCTTGCTTTGTCTCCTTGTAAACTGTATTTTGATTGGTGTATTTCAAGGACTAGCCTTTGTTTTCTGAATTCTGATGCCAGAAACTCGTAAAATGCTGGAAACTGACAAAAATACTGGAAACTAACTGGGGGAAGATACTGAAAATTACTGGGAAATGGTGGACATTCACAGGCACTGATCTCAACAGCGGAAAGCATGGATTCAATGGATAGCAAGGAAAAACCAACCAACAGTCGCAAGCGCTCCTGAAAAGTATTTATTTCCCGATGGTACGGGAACAGTCGTTCTTGCCTCAGCTCTAATGATGGTATGTTCATCACATTGGCACAACAGGGAGGCAGGCATAGCACACAGTTCAGACATGGTAGGCACAACATCCACCTTCATCCACCTCTCATCTCACCCCCATTGGGAGAAGAGCACCTGGAGGTCAAAAAGTCATGGGGCTGAGAGCTGGCAAAGCTATGAAACCAGGACAGTTAAATACTGGAAAATGTTGGAAGACAATGAAAAATGACAGTAAATATCAAGAAATGACAACAGGTACAAAATAACCATAAATATTAGAAAATGACAGTAAATAAAATTAAAATAATGGAAGCTGCAAAAAATTGCCACCTGCAATGCCGAAAGCAACAGAATTGCCAAATGTATCACAGAGTTGAAAATTCTAACAAACATTTGGCAATGAAACCGACATGACAGGATTTCCCATCGATCCGGTTAACAGCTGGTTTTGATTTAGCAGTAGCAGCTATTCCCCCTCTGTACATGGCTACACCCCGCAAGTAATGGATCCAGCCCCCGTGGGGTGAGGGGCAAAAGTTCTCCACTCCTGACTTAAGCAAAATACCTCAAGTATGCTAATCAAGTTCAGTGCTTTTCTCCCACGCCACTTTGTTCCTCCTTCCAAGGTTGACCCCTGACTTAGCAGACGGAAAGCACTGTAACTGTTTCTTCAATGTAGTTATTATTTTGCATTGATAGAGAAAGTCAAAGGAAGGAATTCTGATATAAAAAAAGGCAAGGCCATAATATTGGGTGGGCTGAGGCAGGGATAAAAATTAAAAAAGTAGCAACTGAATTATTTGCTTAATATAGCTAAGAGTAGCGTTGCTAAATGTAGCTAAGCATAGCAGAGTAGCTCTTGAACTATTTGCCTAGTGGAGCTAAGTACAGCTTAGGGTAAAAACACACCTGACCCAGGGTCCTACTGGAACGTATGTTTACATTTAACATAGCAGAGCACCTACTGAACTATTTATCTAGTGTAGCTAAGAGTGGTGTAGCGGAGTGTAGCTTGGCTAGCAAAGTAGCAACAAGGGATGGGCAAACATATCGCGCTTTGGGTTCCGCCGTTCGGTTTGGCTGCATTCAGTTCAGCTGTTCAGTTTATTCGCTGGGTTTGGCTGTTCGGTTCAGCCATTTGAAAAAAATTATTGCGAGAGCACGTGAAGTCGTAATCGTGCCGGAAATCGTGGCGGGCACAGGAGGTGCTGCCAGGTTTGTAAACTTTTTTTTTACTTTGAGAACAAGAAAGGCTCTATCCGTTAGAGCGAGCTCAATGGCGTGCAGGTGGATTTGGACGTGCTTTCTAGTTGCAATCCCTAGCACCCCAAGGAAGGAGAACTAGAGGCAGCATCATCATAAATGCATATTACTTTGCTGTTCTTAATGTGTTCCCATTTCAGAGAGGAATTGGATGCCGGCCCCAGCGCTGCTGCCAGGACCAGGCCAAGGAGGAGGACCCCTAGGCAGAGGTCGCCATCGCCACTGCCAGTGACACCCCCAGACATTCGGCATCAGAAGTTGGATGTCTGGAGGTTTTTTGACAAGGGCGACGGATTCGCCACATGCAAGGTATGGCACGAGGACTGTAACAACAGGGAATGAATTGCCCTATGACCTGTTAGGAACAGAAGTCCCCTGCAGAGAGAGATTGGCTACCCAGTCCACCCACTTGTGGAGACAGAATGCAGGCAGGGCTTGAATGACAGACCATTGGTCTGACACAGTATGGCACTTCTTATGTTCCTATCTTTTTCTGCTCTTTTTAGCACTGCAAGAAAAGATTGCGGCAGCAGCAGGAGGGGACCACTTCAGGGCTCATTTCCCACATTGAGCGCACCCATGGCATGACAGTGAGGCAGCAGGGAGATGAGTCTGGTGTGGCCGAGGAGCCTCAGCACCACAAGAAGGGGTGGAAGGCAACCCACAAACAAATGCATGTATGCCCTCCCCCTCCAGCCCTGATCTGGAGACCCCCGGCCCATGGGAGAATGCAGAGGCCAAGGCCTTTCGGGCCCAGTTGCAGCGGTCCACCCGGGACTTCATGGCCGAGGTCCAGCAGTCTGCAGCTACCATGGAGAACCGCCTGGTGGAGCAGTTGCAGACGGTCCAGGTGGAGAGGCAGAAGGTGGAGGCGTATGGGCAGTATGTCTCCGCCAAGATGTACCACCAGGTGCTCTCCAGGTGGCATTGGGACATGGAAGGGGCCCTGAACTTTTCTGTCTCCCATGGCTACGAGCTGCCAGAGTCCCAGGTAGCCGGCCCTCAGCCCTGTGCTGCTCCCCAACGGCTGTTGCCTTTCCCCCACGTCCCGGGGGACAGGCCCTGAGACTCTTAGTTTCATTTATAAGTTTCCTTTGAATGTTTGCTCTTGTTTTTTAGAATGTTGTTGTTGTTTTATTGTTATGTAAATAGTTTTAGTAAAAGTTGTTGTATTTCTTTTTACGAGCTTCATGTGACCTATCCAAACTTTTATCCCTATGTGCTGAAGTTGGTGGTAGCAGCAGGTATAGGAACGCACACAGGCAGGCAGGCACATATAAAACATTGTGTGTTATATTCCATCTCATTACGGGAGGTTTGCTGTGTGCTGGATGTGGGCAATGGGCATTGGGGCGCATGAGCACAGATGGAAGTTCATCCTGGTTCTGGCAGGTGGCAGCCAGAGGATATACCTACCTCTCCCCCGTTCTAGCTGGGAACCTCTCTCTGGCCATATAGTGCAGGTGACAGCATGGGTGGGATCGTGTCTGTCTCTCCTTCAAGCAGTGGGTGGACTCTCTCTCTCTCTCGGCAGCAACCTGGGCGGGCAGACAGGCATCTTGTAATGAGAGGCAGGAAGGTGGGCTGATGCAGGCTTTGAGCGTGGCAGCAACCTGGGGTACAGAACCCTTGGCACAGACAGCATATAGGCTTTGCAGCAGCAGCTGTTTCTTTATGCCATGGCATCATGGCACAGACAGCATATAGGCCATTGGCACTAGCACCAGCAGACATTCGTTGCCAGGGTACAGAACCCTTGGCACAGACAGCATATACGCATGGTCTGGGGGCCATTGGCACTAGCACCAGCAGACACTGGTTGCCGGGGCAGGCAGTCAGGAGGCGTGGCATGAGTGGCAGTCAGGCAGACTGAGGCAGGTTTCGAGCTTTGCAACCTGGGCAGGCGGGTGGGCAGGCAGGCAGCGTGGTATGAGAGGCAGTAGGGGAGGCAGGCTTTGAGCTAGTCAACCTGGGCAGGCAGACAGGCACCTTGGCATGGGAGGCAGGAAGGCAGACTGAGGCATACTTTGAGCTTGGCGGCAAGCTGGGCGGGCAGACAGGCAGCGTGGTATGGGAGGCAGTAGGGCAGGCAGGCTGGGACATTGGCAGTAGGGCACTCAGATAGGATAGCAAAGACTGTGCAGCGCGAGAGAGCGAGAGCCAGTCAGTGTCACATAGGCGGGCTGAGAATGTGTAGCCATAGGCTGGCTGGCAAGCTTACAGTTTGTTTTCCAATGCCACCGTGCACCATGAGGTCAGTCAGATAAGGCGGCCGAGGCCATCTAGTATGAGGGGGGCGCAGGGCGGATGCCAGGCATTGGGAGGGAGGGACAGCACCTCAGCAGCACAGAAGCAGTAGCCCTAGCCCAGATTGAGGAGGAGCCCCGTCCCAAGACTGCCCCTGGCATGGGATGGTGTGTGCCACTGCACCATCACTCCTTGTCCAGGGGCAGCTCGGGGAATCCCAGCAGCGGAAGGTTCACCTTCAGGAACAGCAACTGCTCCACCAACTTGGCCCCCAGTCTCAGGCAGTGCGGGGCGCAAATATTCCCCACGATGCAGAACACCCTCTTGCTGAGGACGCTGGTTGGTGGGCAGGACAGGATACCGTTAGCCACTTTGGACAGGGCTGGCCACATGTTGGCCTTGCCGGCCCAGTAGGCCAAGGGATCGCTGCTGGGATCAATGCATGGCTCCTCCTCCAGGTAGGTCTCCACTGCTGCTGAGGCGCCATCATACTCCCTCTGGTAGCTCTGGGTGGGCACCACCTGCCCCACTGCCCTCAGCCATGCTGCTTGCCCTTTTGTGCTGGGTCCCATGCTCCCCAGAGCGGACTGCACACAGGAGGAGCTGCTGGCACTAGTAGGGGTCCTGCTGCTGCTGCTCATCCTACTGCTAGTGCTGCTGCTACCGCTAGGGCTGGGGGCAGGGATAGACCCAGATGGCTGGAAGGGGTTGCTGCTCCCACTCCCACCATCCCGAAGGGCGTCCTGCTGCATGGCCTGCTCTGCCTGCCAGACCTCCTGCACCAGCGCAACCTTCCAGAAGCCATAGACCGCTGTCTCGCATGCCATGTTGCCCTTGATCCTGGGGTCCAGCATGGTTGCCAGGACATATTCGTCCCAGCGCAGGAGCTTGTCAAAGCGAGAACTCAGCCCCGCCTTTAGCTTCCGTGCAAGGTCAATCGCCTCATCTGACATCCTCCTGCCCTGAGGGTCACAATCCTGCCCCCCCCCCCAAAGAATCTCATTCAGGCTGCTGCGGAGACTATGCACCAACGGGGTCACCTGGCTGAGGGTGGCAGTGGAGCTGCTCAAGGTCTCCGTGACGGCCAGGAATGGTATCAGGACAAAGACCGTGTGAGCTATAATATCCCATTCCTCCCTGTTGTACCCTGGAGGTGCCTCAATTTCTATCTCCAGTTCCACCTGATGTAGGGCAGCTTTCTGTTCAAGAAGCCGCTCGAGCATCAGGAAGGTGGAATTCCACCTGGTGGAGACATCCTGGACCAGCGTGTGCACCGGGGACACTTGCTCGGCCTGCTTCTCCCGGAGGAACTTGCTGCCCTTAATGCTGTGGTTGAAGAAGCCCGCCAGCTTCCTCCCCTGCTCAACCAGGGAGCTACGGGTGCCTGGCCCAATCCCCTTCTCCCCCAAGCCCAGAGCGTCCTTCACCACGAGATGGAGGATGTATGCAATGCAAGGGATGCTTGTAAATCCCTGGTCACGGACTGCCTTTAATATATTGGCCACGTTGTCCGTGACCACACACCCCTTGGTGAAGACCGTGTGTGGCGTGACCCACTCGTTCACCCTGGTGGTCAGGGCTGCCTCGAGGTGTGAGAGCTGTCCATGACTTGGGCCTGAAGCAGGGCCCACCAATACCCTGCTTCAGGTCCCCTCCTGAGCACAGGTTGGTGGTAAAGTGGACCGTGGCCCCCCCAGCCCCTGTCAGCAGCTCCCTCACCCGCTCCTTCAAAGCCCTGTAGAGCTGTGGCACCACAGTCCGACTCAGAGTGGAGCGGGAAGGCATCATAAAGTTGGGGGCAAGGAACCCAATCAGTCGCTGGAAGCCCTTGTCCTCCACAACTGACAAGGGCTGCCCATCCAGGGCAATCATTTCTGCCAACAGGTGCTTGGTTTTCCCTTGGAAGCCAGTGCCATGGCGCCCTGACGATGGCCTGGCCAGATCCCCCCACCCCATCTCCTCCATGGTGGACTGACGGCGCTGCTGGGGAGGCTCCTGCTGCTTTTCTGCCCCCATACTGCTCCTGCTGCTAGAGGCAGCAGCAATTGGTACAGGACGCTTGCCCGCTGAAGGAGCCGGGCGACTGGCCGCTGCAGTCGGGAACCTGCTGACATCCACTTCCCCTGCCTTCCCGCTGAGCATCAGAGCACTGTGACATGCCTTGAGGTGCCTCGCCATTGCAGTTGTGCCAAGGTTGGCGAGCACCTGCCCACGCTTCACCAGCTTATTGCACA
>QEPC01007512.1:15529210-15546281 GCA_003113815.1 Sphenodon punctatus
AAGGGTAAACAGATCGTAGGTATAGGAATAGTGGCTCAGCAGGATAAAGAGTCAGACAGAGCAGAGCGAAAGAGGTGAGTTTTAAGGAGAGATTTGAAGGTATGAAGAGAGGGGGCAAGGCGGATGTGGACAGGGAGGGAGTTCCAGGCATGGGGGGCAGCAAGTGAGAAGGGACGAAGGTTTTTCCTACAAAAACAAACTAAATCACTAAGTTATCTCTATCACTAAGCTAACTCCTACAACTGTCTACTATCTCTAACCTCTCTCTCTCTCTCTCTCTCTCTCTCTATATATATATATATATTTATGGGATGGGGGGGAATCACAAACAACACAAGGATGGGTACAAAACTGAAATGAAACCTAAATCAATCTAATAATCCTACTCTAAATGAAAAAACGGGAAGGGAAGGAAATCAGAGATGGAATATATGGGAGAAGGAAAGGATTCAATGGAGGGGGGAGGGAGGAAGGAAGATTGAACACAGGGAGGGGTAAAAACAAAAAACACCACCTAAATCTATCTAAGCTAAGCTAAATAAATGAATGAGAATATGGGGGTAGATGGCTTGGATGGGTGAAGTGGGAGGAGGATGGCAGGAGCTGGGAAATGCTGGGAGAGAGGGAGCCTTCTGAAACGCCTGCTGTTCAGGAACAGTAACTAGCTCAGGTGTTGGGAAGGGGGGAGGCAGACAGTTTTGTTTCTTGCTGCGCCCGCCTCACCGCAAGCCCCATTGGCTCCGTGCAGCCTAGCCCATGGCCAATCGCAGACTGCAAAGCCAGTGGTCTGAGGCGAAAAGGGATGGTGATTGGGCAGGCTGGCTGCTACTCCAAGCCAGTCTCCACCCTCCACTCCTGGTGTCTGGAAGTCTGCTCCTCAGCTGAGTCAGCTGACTTCCCCTCCCTGCCACATTTGGCCTTCCAGTGACTTGACACTGACGCCACGTTTTAGCCACCCGAACGCAATCTGAACTGACCGAACTGTTCGGTAATTTCGACATTTGGAATTGAGTTCGGTTCAGTCAGTTCGGGTTCGGGTTTGGTCGTCCGAACAGGCCGAGCTTGGGGTGAACTCTGAACTTCCGAACCGCGTTCGCCCATCCTTAGTAGCAACTGCATTATTTGCTTAGACTTGCTTTAGTGGAAGCAAAACAAAGATTCCCATTGGCTTAGTGGGCTTGGGTTCAGGCCTCTACTTCTCTGAGTGAGCTGCTTTTCTTCCTAGCTCTTTATCTTATCTCCAGCAATTCAATTCATTTCTGAATTTAGGCATTTGCATTCCTCTTCACTTCTGTCCCAACTTCTCCTGGTCTACTTCCTTTCCTGCATTCGTTTCTCTTTGTGTTTAACCTTTAGGCTTCAGCAAAGGGACTGCAACGCATTTCCAGCAGGCCATCATTTGATTTCTGCTTGCAAGAGAGGGGTCCTTATTATATGCTCTGCGCAAAGTGCTTGTGATTTATGGGCTATTTCTCACTTAAGGGTTAAGTATGATATCTCCTTCCCAAAATATCCTACATTAGTAACACGGCTGATTACCACTGTTTCATATCAGTTACTGGGATCCTTAAATAAAATGGAGAACAGCTTGTTGGAAATCCTCATTTCATTGAAAAGCATGGCTTAACTTTAATAAGGTTTGCATATATATCGTAAATCAACTCCCAAGGAGTACTCTTCCCCCCCCACACACACTTTCTTTCCCTCTCCCTCTGATTGTTTTACACATTTCAACAGTGTGTAAAAACACAGCCTGTCATTGTTAGTTTTAACCAGAGGGAAATTGCTTTTGAAAGGCTGCAAATGGAAAAGGTGATCAGTAGTGTAAATTTGGAGCTGATTAAATGCCATCAGCGGAGATCCTTCATACAAAAGGGATACATGGAGGAGGCAGGCTTGTTCGGCAGTTAAGCTGGAGCCTGCTATTTAACAGCGCAAGAGACAAAGAGGTCTGGGATAGCAACATAGCCAATATGTAAAATGTATATACCTCAAACTCATCAATGTCAGGATGAGCTCCCAGGGGACTAGAACTGTGATCTGTCGAATTCCATTGCAGGGGGGCTCCAGCCACAACTCGCTCTGGAGAAAGGGGCACAGGGCAACTGATTGGCCTACTCCTGACAGCCTCTTCTGGACTGGCAAGGAGAGGGCCATCCCTGATTGTGATTAGCCAGAACATCTACTCAGCTTCCCGAGTCAGCCTTTGGGAGTTGTTTGAGCAATAAGAGGGTTTTCGGTTTGTGCTGTGTCTGGACTGCACTATGTGAGGACCCTGTGCTTCAAGCCCAATTTTTCCTCCAGCCTTCTCTTCACCTTCGCTGCTTCATCTTGAGCTCTCCAGGTTTTTGACTTGGTGTGGTTTGGACTATGAACTCTGTTTAGGGATTCTGCCTTCTGCCACTTGATCTCTGCTTGACATTTTGGATTTTGATCTGGATTCGTGCAGACTACACTTGTTGCTCATTCCTGTTGACTTTGTATCTAGATGATCTTTTAACTCTGTACCTGGAATGGTTTTCATCCTGAGGGAGGCAAGAGGAGCTTTGATTTCTTGAGTGCTTTCCAGATGGAGCTTTAAATATTTCCTTTGCAGACATGGCAAGTTAAAAATACTTCACCTCATGTCCAGGGCTTCTGAGCTTGGGGGAGAAGGTAGGGGACAGAAGGGCATGTTCCTTGCCTTTCAAAATGGGGTTATTTAGAATGGGAGACATTGCTCTTCACTTTTCATGGGATCCAGCCGGCAGCTGGATGTAAACTTCTCCTTCTCCAGCCATCATTGCTAAGGGCAGAGGCTTCAAACTATGGGTCAGGAAGCCAAGCTGGGTCATGTCCTCTGCGGATGGGGTCACAATCCTGACTGATTTTTTTCCCCCTTTATTGTGCAAGTCCTGATTTCTGTCTGGAATCTCAGGATTATATTCCGATCTCAAAATAGAGTCAGACAGGCAAACAGTTATTGGGAGCAAAGCCACGGGAAGTGCTGCATGGTAATTTGACATTATAATGGCAAATTGATTTGTAATGACTACATTTTTACCATGTGGTAAATCCCTGCTGAGCTGCAGAAAAGTTCCCCCTAAAATACTGGTGGGAGTGTCTCCACATGCCATAGGGGGCTTACTGCATGGTAGATGTTAGAGCTGAAATGAGTACCCCAAAAAATGGGTAAACCCTTTTACTATACTATAGCCAACCTGAGCCAAAAATGGCAGTTTGGGAAAGGATATCCATTTACGCTCTGTTGAGTATCAGTTTCATTTTTTTTGTTGCTGTTGCTTTTTTGGCTTTTTAAAATTTATTTTGGATGTTTGGTCATCTTGGTATATTGTAGGGCTGAAATGAGAATCAATTGGTTTCTCATGAAAATCTCACAAGAATCAAGATCACAGGACAATTTTGGTAATGGTTTGAGATCTTGGTTGAGAATTTTTTCTCTATTTACCATTTACTGTGATTTACTATGTACCGTATAGCGATTTGCTGTGTACTGTATTTTGTCCCAGTAATGCGTATGCACAAAATGGCCACCACAGCTGTTCTCACATGTGAGCCCTCTTCCAAGAAATCAAGAAAAGTTTCAACGGAGAAAGTGTCAAGAACTGGGGGTGGGGGGGTGTCTTGATTATCTATTCTCACTAAAAAAAACAAACAGTTGAGAACCATGATTCTCGGTGAGAATTGAGAAAAAAAATCAAGATCGAGTTTCAGCCCTAGTATATTGTTTCCATCATTTTTGCAATATTGCAGATGAATGGATTTATTGTTTCCAGCAAATATGCTATTACAAATAATAATAATAATAATTAATAATAAATAAATAAGTACTTTGCACTATAATATAGCAATACTAAAAATCACATATATAAAATGCCTTACTGGCAAGATCACTACAAGTTCGTAGAGAGACAGGGCTCCAAAAAAGAAGCCCAACTTTTGGCAATAAGATCCGGAGAAATTCCCTCACAGGGGACCCGTATCAGGCAATTGAGCCCTGGTCTCCACAGAGCAAGAGGAAACAAATAAATATAAAATACAAAAGATAAAAAACGACGAGTAAAGATAAGAAGGCCACCCTAAAGAGAGAATAGGCCGTACGCCTAATGGCGGTAGACAGCTTTACTACTGAAGCTATTAGAGGCATACCATACCAATTTTGACAGATTTCATACATAAGAACGGAAGATTCCCTCATTATATGCTAACAGCAGTTTCTATTTCAGATTGTATAGGTGGATGATTATTAACAGTTGTTTTTCAATCGTTCATAGAGTGAGAATCACTAAGTAGCACTATTGCAGATGTGCAATTGCCAAGAATGACATAAATTAAATACTAAGATGGGTGTAAAACCAAAATAACTGAACTGAAAACCAACAAACAACAACAACAACAACAGGATATGTGACTACCTGTTTCGGGACATGATTGTGAACCCACGCATGTGTATGTGAGTTCTGCGAGGGTTCTGCGCAGTTTACGCACATGCCACGTCTCCGTAACAGGGTATACATGTGGTTCTCACGCGCATGTACGTGCTCGCATCTGTGGGGCTTAGGACTGGCCTGCCTGTCATGCATATTCAGGTCCTCAAAAGTCTATGTGAAAATGCAATAGCACACACAAATAATAAATCCACTACTCATTTCAGCTCTAATACAAGTGTTCTTCAGACTCTACAAACAAATCCATAGTGCTTTCCACTGGTTTTACCACTGGATAAAATGGCATCTGAAAGTATGCGCTGTCAGCCTCTAGCGTCAAGAATGGAATGGGAATCACTAGTGGCCTGATCTGTTCAGCCCCTATTGTCCTTTGCCTCTTGCCCTAGAAACTGCCCCTCCATGCAACCCCTTCCACGTGTGTTAAAAAAACAAAAAACAACTCACCCCGACACAGCCAAGAATTCCCCAGAGATGCCTGAATGCATTGCACTCAGCAGTCATGGGTGTATTTTCAGCTTTGCCTTAATGCCGGTCCCATTAATACAAATGGAAGTTAACAGACTATATCCCTTATTCCTGAACCAATTCACTCATAGAGATGCTAAGTTTTTATATTCCTAAGTGGACAAAGCCAATGGAACCTTTTAACTCTGTACCTGGAATGGTTTTCACCCCAAGGGAGACAAGGGAAGCTTTGATTTCTTCACTGCTTTCCAGATGGAGGTTTAAATATTTCCTTTCCAGACACGGCAAGTTAAAAATACTTCACCTCATGTCCAAGGCTCCTGAGCTTGGGGGATGAAGTAGGGGGCAGAAGATGATGTTCCTTGCCTTTTAGAATGGGCAGGGGTGTGTGTGGGGGGTATTGCTCTCCACTTTTTGGAATTGGAGGAAAAGGAGACAACAGCAGCAGTGAGAAACTGCATCTCTGAGTGGCCTGCGTTGCTATCTCTAACACAAAGAATGTGTGGCAAACATCACTCAAGAAAGTGATGTTATAATTGGACCTGGGAACAGGGAGGGCAAGATTTCCTGTGGCCAGGAGCAGAGTGATTGGAGGTAGGCAGACATCAGGGGCTCAGGCTGAAACAACCCCACCCCACCCACCATGCACTCGAAAAATTCTTCAGCCCCAGTCAATGACATATATACTGAAGTGCCAGCTATAGTGCCATAGCATTATATAGTCACTCTTTCAAACTGGTTGTCCTCTGTTTAAGCCATTATGTAGGTTTTCTTCCAGTAACAATGAAAGTGTGTTTGCCATAGTAACTGGGTACGGCTGAATTGGATTGGCCATTCTTTTCCATGGATATGGAAGTGTGTGTGGAGATCTGCCGTGTTTCCAAAAGCATGGGGAATCTCCCCAGCTCTGTTCTTGTAGCTTGCCCATCCCTGCATGTTGCCATCTTGCGCATGTGCAAATCGGCAGCATACATGCTGACTGTATATGCGTAAAAATGCATGTTGCCTATCTGCAAGATGGCGACCTGCATAGATGGGTGAGCTGGAACAGCTGATCCAAATCTCTGATGAAACAGGCACTAGATTTAATTGAATATCAAACATTGATTATGGTAATAATTCCCTTTTTCTAGTGGGTGTGTCAGTGTATATCTGTCAAACATTCCAGGGTTAGAAGAGGGCCTACACCACCATTTTGCACTGGACACCAACCTCCCTGGATCTAGTAATCCATAGTCCTTCCAACCCTATGATTCTAAAAGGTGCCCATCACTGCGGAGTCTAGGCAGCCTAAAACAGCCCAGACTGTACAAATACAATGCTTCCAAAAATCTACACACATTTATCGCCGGCGACCAAACCAGCTTAAAGTACCAAAAATGGAGCAATAAAAGATAGGAGAGTTAGTTTCTAAGAGAGTTTCAGTACCTACTCTTAGCCAAATCCTTCCTAAGCAGACACACCTTGCATGCAAAGCTTGGGCTGTGGGATGGATTCCAAAGAGGAGCAAATCCCACAGGCAAGGAAAGTGCTCTGCTACTTCTGCCTTAGTGAAACATGGACAAAGTGCCCTCAAATTCTAGTGCCATTATAATCCTTAAAAAGAGCCCAGATAAATTTAGAGCTCTGCCATCTACCACAGACTGGCCACAGGATTTGTGAGGATGAGGGGTAAAGGGGGCATCCAGAGAACAGACTGCATTAATATGCATGGCTTTATTATCCCACGTATTATCCCATCAACTCTCCAGTCCAGCTCAGCATTCTCCTCACTTCACAGAGAGTTCTCAGCCGGCATAAATGATCATGGTGGTGCAACTCATTGACTTCATTGGGTGAAACAGACATGACGCTAAACCACCCTTGGTGGTTATTTATGCATGTTGCAGGGCTGTATTGGTGCCCTATGCAGCCCTGAAACATGCATAAATGACCACCAAGGGTGGTTAAAGGGTGGTTAGCGTCATGTCTGTTTTCACCCATTGACACAATAGAAGACATGGTCCATGGAATCTTAAGGTGACCTCTTACTTCAGGCTCAGCCATCAGTGAAAGTTCTCTGCTTTGTTAGGAAAGCATCTTGAGTGGAGGACATGATTAAACCATGGAACAAGGATTCTTATGCCCAGACCAAGGATGTGGATAGCAGCTTTCGGACACTGCACAGCTACATGCAGAACATGCCAAGTGCCTTGAGGGCTGCACCCAACAGGAATTTATATTTTCTAAATCAAAGAACAGTCATTTTGCCGCACTTGTTCCTTTCCTTGATCAACGAAGAGAATACTTTGTTGGTTGGATTTGTCAGTAATTTAAATAACTGTGTTTGATGAGCAATCATTGTTGCTCTAGAAATGATGAGCGAGGAACTGTACATAGAAGTTGCAGGTGGAATTGCGTAAGGAGTGTGTTCAGAATGGAGGAATGAAGTGAAGGGCCAAGATCATAAATCGATTCCATGGATCCATCCCCATATCCTTGTGTGCATGCCCTCATTTTCACCCCCTTCCCCTGTGCTCACTCTTTCAGGACTTGATGGCAGGAACTGGATCCATGGGCCAAATCCATAAGTTGGAAAGGGGCCAAATACAAAATAGCTCGGGTTGGATTTGGCCCACAAGCCAGAGGCTTTCTACCCTGGCTGTATAGCCACACTTTAGACACCCAATGTGAAGAAGACTACAACTATGAAAGCTTTCTTCACATTAAACTTTGCACATGTAAAAGTAAAGGCACTGTGGTTAAGTGAGTACATATTCATCTAAATCCCAGAAGGTCATGAGATTCAAGTCGTGCTTGTTCTTACACTGGACAGTTGTCTCCAGTCCACTCAGTTGTGAACATGTACCTGCTTCACTGGGTTGGAGAAAGCGAAAGGCAGTTGGATGTAGTGCTGGTCACCTCATCCCTCATGTACCGCTGAAACTGGCAAGTCTAATGGCCCAGTGAGACAAAAAAGCCCACACTAGAGGAATTGGGGACATATTTTGACTGCAAGATCAAGTAACAGGGGTATGAATGGTTCAGTCTAGTCAGCAATGATGAATTAGTTAGGTCTATCACCACAAAAAAGTTCATTGTGTCTGCTGACTTCATTCAAATAGGTTACCACTTTAGAGAACACAGAATAGATCTGTTAATCCCAATGCTTCAGACGTTGTGTGGGCAAGATCATATACAACAAGAGTCAGGGTAGCCTAGTGAATAAGGTGTTGCAACTTGGATGTCGGAGAACAGGGTTTAAACCCTAGCTTAGCCATAACATCACTAGTTAGTCTTGGGCAAGATACACTCAGGAGTGCTTTCCAACGTGATTAAATGTGTACTTAAGAGGGTGGGTGACTGGCGGCACATCCAAATTAGGCACAGCTTTGATGATGTTGGAAAGGCGCCCCTAGCATGATTGAAGTTTTCTGACGCACTGATAAGCGCGCTTGACCAAGGTGGATTTTGCAGCTTGGTCAAACGCACTTGTCAGTGCGCTGAAACACTTCAATCATGTGCAGAGCACCTTTTCCACATCATCAAAGCTACGTCTAATTTGGATACATGTCTGGTCACCTGCCCTTGTAAGTACACGTTTAAGAACGTCAGAAAGCGCCCACTGTCTCAGTTACCCATACATGGGAAAATGGGAATAATTATAACCTCCCTCTCAAGGCCATTGTGATGGCAGATTAAATAAAGAATTAAAGCTCCCCAAACACTGAAAGCTATATACAATGATATATAATAATAAGACACTGTGTTGTTTAATGGTAGCATGCATCTCACTCCCAATGCTTATGGCTTCTGGTGGAAGGGGAATTATTTATAAGCTGCTAAATTCCTTTAAGAAATAAATCATAGGAGATGGGATAAACTGGCAGAACTGGATTTTGGCAGAGCAGTCTCCCTCCAAGTAATAAAAAGCAATCAAAAGATTTGCTTGAAAAACTGAACTTCTTTCCTTCCTTCGCTGATTTCTTTATCCCAATAGATAGATATCACACTATCTATCTATCTATCTATCTATCTATCTATCTATCTATCTATCAGCAGACCTTTGTTAGCTCAGTCCTGGGAGCTATGATAATGTCTCAAATGGGGCAATTCCCAAATGCAAGTGATTTATTTTGTTATTTTGCCTTCTGTTGTCATTTGCACTTGCTTATATTGTGTTAAGTTCTGGGAAAGCAGAATGGTATCATTTTGCATTCACCTTTGCACAGCTACCAATTACTCCAGAGGGAAGAGTCAGGGCCCCAAGACCTTCAATCAAATAGAATTAGCTGCAGGACCAAGTCGAGCTTAAACACAGAATGGAACAAGAGGATTTTGTTGTTGTTTTTCCCTTTTCTTTCTAGCATCTCTTCTGTTCCTCTGAGTTTGGATCTAAGCCATTCATTCCCCTCATTGTTTTGCCCCCACTACCTCCCCGAGCCATCTTTGCCTACAGTGACTCTTGAGTTGACAGCCAGGCATGTACAGCTGGGAACTCTCCCAGGGCCTATAACTTCAACTTCACATAGTCTCCTGCTTCAGGCAATGATCCGCTCTGGTTATTCCTCCTTCAGTAGCTATTTCTCCCTGGCAAGGAGGACATAGAAAGCCCCCAACTTTTGTCTCCCCAGCTGAGATCTGTAATGTTATACTTGCATTTGTGTCAGTGCCTTGAAGTCACAGGGGAAGACTGGAAATCATACCCTGGCCATGAGAAGGGGGAGGAGGAGGAGAAATGTCTATTTTTTGCTAAGCAGAGCTGGGTTGCTGAATTTCAATCTTTCCTGCCAGGAGCAAAACAGGAGCATTAATCTTAACAAGGAGCATCTGATTTCAGTGGGTGTGGGTGTCGTTGCAATTGGGCAGGCATGTCACCCTCGGATATTAACTCCATCTCCACGTCGATGGCAATAAGCAAGTCTTTGAGAGCGAGGAAGATAAAGGCCAGAGCATACGGTTTCTATCTGTGCTGCACAGAAACTGATTAAAAATGCTAACAACCATGATTGTCCAACAACTAGGAGCTCCCAAGAGGCTCATACACACAGATGGTGATTAGTTTGGGATGGCCAGAACAATCACTAGTACCATGTTGCAGTAACACCCACAGACTATCTGTCACCATCCCAGGAGGCAGTTAAAGGCTGTTTATTTCATACAGTTAACTTGAACCATAAGCTTTACAAGCCTCTTTGATACATTTTTAATCACTCTCCTCATAAACCTATAACATTTCCCTGTACTGGTACATGCTCACATTTTGTGTGGCACAAACACCTCAGGAAGATTGGACGAAGGCTAAAACGAGGCTGCCCAATGAGTCCGGGTTGCTTGTAATGTCTCCCCTTTACAAGGGGGGCCTTGATTGCTAATGCAGTTGTATTTTGGGGGGGAAGGTAGAAGGGGTGGTCCTTCTCAGCACGGTGGCTTTTACACTCAGTGATACATCACCACTCCCTGTGGAGACAGCATGATCCAAAGATCGGTACCGTCTTGTTACAAATGTTACAATGATTCAACAAGGGTAACTGTTTATCTTTCCCAACACATTTTAACTAGGGTTGGAATGGATCGGCCATTCCATGGATTTTCCATGGAATCCGGACTAGTCTGTGGAGCTTTCGTGCAGTGAACTATCTGCACCACATCTCTGCGGATCTGTTTCGATTGGGGGTGGGCAAGCAAGAGCCTGCTTTGGCTTCCCCAACCTTGGCATAGCCCCCTTTTACACATGTACAACATCATCAGCAACAAGAAAAACAACCCTTTCACATATGCACAAGAGATACTGGGTTTATTACAAATGCACAAAATGGCGCTGAACAGAGAGGGAGCCAGAGCTATTGAGCCAGATCTCTGGTGGACCTGGATTATAGTGGGAGGTTCCGACAACCTCCATTTTAGCTCTAATTTTATCTCCCTCCCAAACTAATTCCAATTTTCTTGACTTATAGCACTTTGTTAGTAGTAGTATTTTTAGAATGTAGACTAGGTATTAGTCTACATTAGCCTGCATGTGCTTCATGGCTTATTGCTAACGATGATTTCCAGTTACCCAATGTTAAAACTGAGCCAACACTTCTGGAATTTATATCTCCTGAAGAGGAATCTCTTATCAGCAAATGATATCCACACCCCCATCACAGTGCTGAGACTGTCTGCCTGGGGCAATAAGGTCCAACCCCATTGTGGTTGAGAGTTCTGTATTGGGGTTGGCCAGCAATAGCGGTGGCCCAGCCTGTAATAGCTGTGGCCATGCAGCTAATATAACTGATATAAATTAATGGAGACTTTGGCCCTTTTTACACGAGATGCACACACACACGGCACGCATGCCCACCCACCTCCACCCATCACCGACACTCAGAGCAATTGGCCAAAATGGTGGTTGCTCTGTGCATGGGAATGTGTGTATGTATGTGGGGGGGGGGGGGATTGGTGTGTGCCCGTGTGTACCCTCCCCTCCCCCTACACTGCAGTGCGCACACTGATTCCCCCCCACCCCCAGTCATGGCCTGTTTAAAAGGGTCTTAATGTAACTACATTACATTAGACGTCTATTGTTTGTAACTAAGTCATACTGCACGGCTGGCTTTGCTCTGTTCTAAGTACACTGTTGTTCAGTCTGATGTGCAGTTAAGCATTCCACCCATGCAACACTATGTCAGAACTTTGGTTCCTGCTCCTAAGTTTCCACTCAGGTTACACCAGTGTCTTTTTTCTAGGGCATATAAATAAATAATAATAATAATAATAATATTTATTGCAGCCGAGGCCATAAATTCAAGAACCAATAACAACATCAAGCACAAAGACTCAAACAATAAACAATAAGCAATACAAATTGCATTTTAAATACGAAGAACCCTATTCAAAGTTTCTGTGAATAATAAGCCCAACCCAACGGGGTTAAATCCCATCACAGAAACAAATCCTAAAGCGATCCCATGGCTCAAATGTCACTGCTCAAGGAAGTGCTCAAGATTGGAGAAAACGGCTACGAAGGTCCATGGCAGCCACAAGGAAACGGGCGACCGCCTCCGAAGTAGAAGGATCCAAATCAGTCAATGCTAGGATGCATAAGTTATGTTCAGTACGGCCGGGAAATTCCTGCAGGAAAGTCAATAAAAATCTAGAGCGAATTGCATCATATAGCCGGCACTAAAACAAAATATGGCCAGATGTTTCCACGTACTGCCAGTCAAAGGGGCAAAGTCGTTCTGAGAAATTTAATGAAGAATAACGACCCTCCAGAACCATAGACGGCAATGCATTAAATCTGGCCGACATGAACAGGAAAATAAGGAGCCATACTGGGGGAGGGCCTTAGGTAAGAGAGATAATCAGCCAGATGACCAGAGGCTCTGATTGCAGCCACCTCTTCCTGAAAATCCCTGTCCCTAACCCTGATGACAAGATCCTTGACAACCTCTGCCAACTCCCTCCCCACACAATAATCCAGGCTAAACCCCAACTGGCACAAAAATAACTCTACTTCCAACTGCCACTGACTCTTAAATGAGTCAGTTAACCCGTGGGAAATTAAACCCTTTGGTGGAGAATAATATAATTTCGCCCAAAATTTTAATACACGAATCCAGGCCACCATGGACCACCTAAACTGCCCGGTCTCATGTCGAATGGCCGCAAAGGGGGTAGCCCTGGGGACCTTCAACAGTCTCTGGTAGAAACGGGTCTGAACACTATCGAGTTTCCCAAGCTTAGGGGCAATATGGGGTGCCCAGACCTCCGCCCCATATAAGAGCTGGGCGGCAATTAGTGTTTAATCGAGCAATCGCAGCAAAAGCTGTTTCCCCTGGAAACAGACCATTTGCCTGTGCTTGCACCATGAGGAAGCTTACTGGCTTTTTCACTATTTTCTCTAGTTTCCGTTCAGTAATTGCCATTGTACTTCTGGTTAATTCCTTCTAGGCAGGAGCAGCCACACACCAACGTAACATTCTTACACGTTGCTTATGTTTGCTTGTGTATGCTATGATCACAAGTTCACTACATAACTTTAATAATTTCCCTTATTGGTCCTTGTTTTGCTTCCTTGTAAACTATGTTTTGATTGGTGTATTTCAACCTTGTCTTCTGCATTCTGATGCCAGAAACTCTTGTAAATTGCTGGAAACGGATGGAAAAATGCCAGAAACTAATGGCAGAAAATACTGAAATTACCAAAAAATACCAAAGGTGATGGACAATCACAGGTGCTGATCTTGACAACAGCAGAAGCACAGATTCAATGGATAGTGAGGAAATACTAACCAACAGTCACAACCGCTCCCCAAAGGTAGGTATTTCCCGATGGTACGGGAACAGCCATTCTCGCCTCAGCTCTAGCCACAATAAACCAGCCTGAAAATCTAGGTTCAGGGGATTCTGAGCTGGGCAAGGTCCAGCCCAGCTCATGTTTTCAGCCCCATCGGTATTGCACCCAGGGCCTTTGACCTTAAACTTCCCACAGCACATACTTGTAGTGAAATGTATGACTTTGGCAGGAATCAAACACCAAACTCAGTGAACAACTTTTCACTGTGTCCCAGGCAAAGACCTGAGGGGGTCAGATCCTGTCTTAGCTTTAGCAACACTTGACCAATTTGTCCAATAAAGTGCCATGACTAGAGTTAAATTCTCTTAAGAGCCTGGGCAGGCACCTTTCTTAGGGTGCTGCCACACGAGATTCCGTGGGCAGGCTGAGGCTACCATGCCTTGGGTAGCCTTAACCCACTCTGGGAAGCCAGGCCTCACGATGCAATGCATCATGTGGCTGCCAGCTGTCCCCCCTGCCCTAGGAAGGGGCGAGCAGTTGCCTGCTATGCGACGCATCCTCGGTAAAAGCCCAAGGACGCATTGCGTAGCAGCCTTACCCCAAATGAAGTAAGGTGGGGCAATTTGTGTGGCCGAGGGGTGTCTACCCCACCGCATAGTGAGCTCTGTAGTGGGGCTTTGAGTGGCGGGTGTTGTCCCCCATCATGGCCAGGGGAAGGATCTTGCTCAGGTCAGGGGAGGGTGGTGGGACAGGGCTGGGCCGGGTTCCTGCTTGTGTGGCCAGTGCAGCGGCACACCCTGCGGGAGCTCTGACAGTGGCCAGCTGCCCTGTGGAGGGTGCCAACCATCTGCCCAGCTCCCCCCACTTTCCCTGACTGTGGTCCCACCACGGGGGCACATGGGGATCAGGCCCTCCACGGCCCATATGGCTGCACCCTTAACAGGCAGAAGGAGAATTTTCTGCAGGACATCTGTTGCTGGATTATGGGACCTCTAAAAGCTTGTTCTCATAAACATGGTTAAACTGAAGTAGCTACTTTGATTTAATTAAATCAAAGTAATAACTCCACTTTGGTACTGTTGTTCACACTGCACTGTAGAAATAGTTACTTTGCAATCCCCCCTAATGGTTATGACAAATAATGTTACCCTTCTTTTTGTATTCTGAACTAAAGAGTTCAAACTACAGTTACCTGGATGCAAAAAGCAAAGGGGACTATGTACTCCTCATTTTTTCAGGAGTATGTACTTCTCTTCCTATTCCTGAATAACCTCGGTTTAGAGCTCTTGACATGTGTACGATTCAGGAGTAAACATGGTTTAAATTAACTACATCAAAATAGCTGCTCATTGAACATGTTGTACATGTCCCAAGTGATGCAACCAGCCCACTCTCCTACTTGAAAACCTGGTCCTACGGGCTACGTAGCAAAGTAGTGGCTGAACCAGAAATGGAATCTATATCTCCCCAGAGTCCTAAGTTTGTGGTTGAACCACAAGATCATCCTTTCTCTGTATCCCATCTGAGTTTTTGAACCTTTAAAACACCTCAGACTTAGCACGAGAAGTTTTTTTTTTTTTTAAAAAAAAGCTTCCTAACTTTAAGAATAAATGGGCAATGGGATTCATTGGTTGCCTAAGGAGCTTGTGGAATCTTCCACGTTGGATTTTTTTGAAGCCTGACTGGCCAAGCATCTATCTGTAAGCATCTATACAATGCCCCATCTTGGAGCAGAAGGAAGTTGGACTAGATGATCCTTCAAGGTCTCTTCCA
The DNA here is from genome assembly GCA_003113815.1 of Sphenodon punctatus. NCBI lineage: Eukaryota > Metazoa > Chordata > Lepidosauria > Sphenodontia > Sphenodontidae > Sphenodon > Sphenodon punctatus. The sequence goes on from QEPC01007512.1 coordinate 15,544,157, forward strand.
ATGTATTTAATCTAATCGATATCAGAGTAAGAAATTAATAATAATAATAATAATAATAATAATAATAATAAAGTGGTATATATAAAGAGAATGTATCTTGCAAACAAGAGTGCCTTACGATCTTCCCTTGCTCCCATGCACACTAGGCTTCTGACTATTTAAGATCCGATCCAGACAGCCTATGATGGGATATAAAGCTACCTCAGGAACCCTCAGGCAGAAGGTTTGCTGCATTAGCAAACACTATATATTGAGCCATCTCTATTGATACTCATCAATCATTTATTCAAAAAGAGGAAGAAAAATATTAAAGGGACTACAGGGGATTAATCTTCCCATATTGATAAATTGTTAAAAATTAATGAGCTGGAGTGGCTCTGAAGACAACTTAAAGGAAACCACCAAGGAAAAGACTCCAAGAAAGCTTTTAAAGTGTGTCCTTAGCACAGGCTATGTTCTCAGGGGTACATTGGCTGGAGTTTTTCCAGTATGACTCCCAAGGTTAGAACCACATTTTATTTTATGTATCTTATTTATTTCAATTTCTACCCCACTCTTTCCCAAAAGGCTCAGGGCGGCTGGCAGAACAAATAAAAACAATACATACAAGAAGGTAGCATAAAAACCCAAACCTCCAACCCCACCACAAAACCTTCCCCAAAGACCCCCTCACAACCTTACCCCCAAACACCCACAAAAATCCCCATTCTGGACTACCTCTGCCTGCCAAATACCTATTCGCAACTAAAAAGCCGTTTGAAATTCTCGTCCGTTAACTAGCATTAGCCTGGTGCCACTGGAGCTACCCCAAGTTAAGCAGAAAGCTTGTTCCAACATCCCCCAAAAGGATGGAGATGATAAAATATGGGAGAAGGGATCAATTCTGATTCAACTACAGTTCCTGTAGCAGCTTAAGAAAGCCTATGGACCATCCCAATTTTGCATAAGATGGTTCTGATTACAGCTGCCTTTGCTACATCCAACTGTACAATGCTACATCCTGATTAATTCCTTGGTGCTCTGTACTAGGTCTTTGCCTATGTCAAGTCTCATCATTAACAATACAATATGCTACACTTAGGCCATTTTTAGACGTGCGCTGGGATCAGGCGTAGGAGCGGCAAAACAGCTGCGGCGCTGTTTTACACTAACCGAAAGCGGAAGTTGTGCGCGTGATTGGCGGCCACGCATTCTTTTCCGGTCGCGTATGTCCCCCCAGAGAAATCAGGCCGGTTCGATAGCGGTCGGCAAAGAATGCGCGGCCGCCAATCACGCACACAACTTCCGCTTCGTATAAAACAGCGCTGCGGTTGTTTCGCCGCTCCCGTGCCTGATCCCCGCTGCACGTCTAAAAACGGCCTGAGTCCTTCCATCTGATTTTATCTTGCTCCTATATAATATTAACTCAGATGTTAGTCATTAGTAGACCTAAAACGAGTACCCAAAAACCTGGTAAACCTATCAGATCTATACAATTTGAGCTGAAAATATCAGGGTTCAGGAAATAACCAATAACTATTTGTGCTCCACTGTGTATCCATTTGGGTTATTTCAGTTTGTTTTTTAGGTTGTTTTTGTTTTGTTTTGTTGTTCTGGTTACATCATTTTGGCAACATTCCCCAAAGGTTCAGGGTGGTTTACAAAAAAAGAACACAAAATAGCAAAAATAAAAAAAATATTTGCACTACTGTGCATGTGCAATTGCCAAAACCAACAATCAAAATACCGAAATGACCAAAATACCAAAATAACCGAGTTGAGAAACAAAACAAATTAAATACCCTCAAAATCACATATGTGAATACCCATTTAGTTCATGTAGAGTGCTCAGGTAGCTGAAGGGCTACCTGATAATGTGAACAACTGGCCGATCTCGTTCTAGCTGGACTGAGGGCCGGGCTGGTGGTGTAGCTATGATTTTTAAAGAGACATGACCTGTTAGGAGGTATCCAGTTCTGGAGATTCCAGGGATAGAGGACCTCCATGTGGTGTTTGATTTGGCTGGGGGCAATTTAGGGGTGCTGCTGGTGTACCGGGTACCTTCCTGCCCAGTAACATCTCTTGCCACTCTAGCAGAGCTGATCTTGGCGGTGGTGCTGAACTCCTCCAGGGCCTTGGTCCTGGG